>JAMXBC010000202.1:0-35612 GCA_024138005.1 Lumnitzera racemosa
GAAACTGCGCTAAAGACGTCGACAGCCGCTGTGGCTTGCGGTCTGGGGCTGAGTGCGCGGAGATTTGCGTTGCCGCTTCCGAGGCGGAGGTTGGGATGTGCCGGCTTGGGAGGAAGACACAACTCGTGAATCTTCAGATATGGCTGGGGCCCGGGGAGCGGGCCTCGTGCTGGATTGGTACTGGTGGGCAGAGTCTCGTCGCTCTCGTTGAACACGATGGGCTTGCGCTTTGGCTTTGGCCTCGGGCTTCTTGGCTGCGGCGGGTGCCAATGCCTTTGACCTTTTCTTGGCTGTCCCTGATAAATCTCACGCCTTTGAGGTCCACTCGGTGTCCTCGCCAAACATCAGTTCGTCGTGTTTTTTCCAAAAGACGGTGCAGCAATCTCGGCCTCGAACGCTCGATCATGTAGTCCCGGTGCCCTTTCATGAGGGGCGTGTCCATGACTCGGCAGCAAAGTGCCACGGTATGGCCTCGTCCTTGCTAGACTGTTGGTGCAGTCGCGCGGCAGAGCAGGGTGCTGCGGCGGGCCGCATGACGACCGCAAAACAATGTCGCCGCCCTCCATCGGCGTGGGGCCCCCTGGCCGACATACCACCGAACGGGCCGCGTTGGGGAGACGTAAATGCTGTCGTGCAGAAGGCACTTCTTCCAGCGCGGCTTCTTCTGGGGGCGTGCCCCCTCGGCGTCGCCAAGTGCTGTATCGGATCAGGAGTGATGCAGAAGATGTGCCCGCAGCGGGCGTGCGCGGCGCCGTTGGCTCGCCCAGGCAATCGGGCACGAACGCGTTCTGCACGGCGGCCGACGCGATCACCTGGAGGCGTGGCCCATCGAGATAACTCGGCGTCGACGGATGCGCCTGGTATCCTCCGCGGGTCCACCACGAACCTTAATTGCATGCCGTATTTCGTGCTGTCAACTTTAATGCACGGGAACCGCTTAGGTTAGAGAACGGACCTGGCCTTGCGAGGGTGGTGGCGAGCCGACGCCCCGGGTTTGGGGTTGCGGCGGACGTGGCGGTGCGCGGGCATGTCCGCGGGAGGCCGGGGGGAGCGAAAAGTTCATCAGGTCGTGTGGCGTCTGGCCCTTGCGGTTCTGGAAATTCCTCATCGCGGCCTTTCTCTGTTAACCTCGAGGGACGCAGAAGACGGGGAGTACGCACCGACTCTGCGAGGGGCGTCCTCGTCGGTCAGGCGGAAGCGGCGCGACTGCTTGCTCTGGTTCTTTGGAAAGTTCTTGTTGCGGGCGGCGGCACTCGAGGACCCGCGGGGCGGCGGCGCCGGCGCCGAAGCTGCCGCTGCCGCCGACGCGACGGTGCGCGCTGTCGACGCCGGGACTTGACACAGACTGGGCCGCGGCGGCGGGACTGCTGCGGCGGCGCGCTCGGCGGTCTTGGAGCTCGAAGCCGGAGCCTGGTTGGTCGCCATGCCCATGCTGCTGTTTCTGCTCGCTGCAACGTCGCTTGTCAGCAAGCCGTGCTGTCGGCGCGCTCAGTGTCGCTGGTTGGGTGTATGGACGGCCCGCACTGTGTGAGCAGGAGGTTTCGAGGGCCGAGGACGCGGTCGACGTGGCGCTCCGGCCGGAGATACTCGGGCGACGCCGTGACGGGGGCGACGTCCCGTGCTCTCGGCGGCCGGCTGAACGAGAAGAACAGTGAACGGGACAGGACGGGGCGCCAGGCTCCAAAGTCGCGGAGGTCGTCCTGCTTTGTCGGGGCGCGGTGGACAGGCCGAGGAGGGACAGCGCTGTCATCATTGCACCCGCGCGCGCGCGGCCGGGCTGCTCTAGCGCCGCTTAGTCACGCCCGGCCAGCCAACCGCGCGGGGGCGACTCCTCGTCACGTGTTAGCCATCTTTCGTCTGCAGCATTTCAAGATGCATGTCTGTCATTGCTGTAATGTAGAACTACTGCATCGCGTCTTGCTTTGGGTCGGCCTCGTCGCCGGGACGTCGAGCTGCGGATCGTGCGCGTCCGGATTTGCGGGCTCGTCCTGGGAAGTGCGCGTGCTCGTGCGCATTGCGTCGAGGCGCGCGCACATGTTGTTCGCGTCCGCGTCGGCATCATTATGAAGTCTTGGTGGGCGCCGCCGTCGGGATCGCCGTCGGGCTGCCGGCCTGGTGCTCGGCGGGCCGACAGGTACAAGTGCTCGAGGGGTCGTGCATGCCGAGCATGCCGCCGGCGCCGTGCTCCTGCTCCGCTCTGTCGTCGTGGTCTTGGAGCAGCTGTCAGGCTCAGTCTCGGGTGCGGGCTCGCCGGCGCTGTTGGTCTGCGCATTGTGCTGCTGGATGAGCGCCAGTGAATGCCGATCCTCGTCGTCAATAGAGCTCGCAGGGACGACAGATCCAGCCGACAGCTTGGCCGCCAGGCGCTGGACGGCAGAAGACGGACCGGGGGCTGGTCTCATGATGGGCGCGCCGATGACGGTGCCGTTCTGGGCGGTGCGCTTGCCGTGGCCGCCCTTCTCGAGCCCGCGGCCGAGCCCGCGCTGGCCTTGTGCCAGCCAGCCCGCACGCGTTGCACAGCGTGCCGCTGCCGTTCGGGCCGGAGCGCCGCTGCGCCGACTCGTGGCTGCCGCAGTGGCCCACGTGAACGGGCCGTGGATGCGCCGCGGGTTGTTCGGCCCGTACTTTTTCGAGATGCGCCGCCCGCTCGGTCTGGTCAAAGGCGCGTCGGGCTGTGCGGACATCTGTGGCTGCTGCAAGGAGGCAAGCTCGTGCTGGGCTGCCTCGGCTGTCGCCTGCTGCAGTGCTGCTGCAGGTGCAGCTCCGGCGAGATGTGCATATCACCTGGCGGGACCTGCTCCAGCGACGAGTCGATGTTAGAATAATCCGGCAGGCCGCCGGGGCCGGGCGGCTCGGATACCGATGCGGGCCGTCATTATCGTCAAACTGCGCGTGCGTCGGCTGTGACGGCTCGTGTCCGGGCTCTGGCGGGCGAGCTGCATCAGCGTGTTGGCCGCGTCCGGCTCCGGGGCGAGCCCGCCCTCCTCGCCACGCACGTGAGCGGGACCTTTTGCATCGGGTCGTCCTCCGCCAGATGCTCGCCCGCCAGCTGCCTCGTCAGCCGTCATCTGCTCGTCCGCGGCCCCCGCAGCGACGGGTCCGCTGCGCCGAGGCATCGTCTTTCGGACCACCCGAAGGAGGCGCATTCAACGAGGCACTGCTCGCGTTGTTGTGCGAGAGGGAACGACAGGGCGCGCGCGGCGCTCTCGGCAATCTCGCGCTGTGCTCCGACAGCGCCGCCGCAGAGGCCGCGTACTGCGCCAGGTCCTGCGGCGTCGGAGTCGACGCCATCTGAGTTGAGTCGGCTCGGGCGCCGTGGATGGCAGACCCGTGACCTGCCGCGCGACATTGCCCGTGCTGCCGCGCCCGGCCGCCGCAGCGCGCGCGCGCGCAAAACCGACGCCCGCAGCAGACGCCACAACAGATGCTCACATACCTCTTTCCGGGCGCCGCGATGCAGCAACGATCTCGCCGCGCGTGAGATCCCCGTCGAGGCGAGCGTGCCGTCGCCGCTGCCCTTGAGATCGCGCGCTTTTCTTTTCTGTCGCCGCGCTGGAGTTCCCTCCCCGTCGGCACTCTCTTGATGCCACGTGCGACGCTCGATTCTGCGCTTCCGGTCCCGTCTGCGGCAGTGATGACAGCGTTGTCGCTCCTCGGTCAGCGGACAGTCGCGAGATGGATTGCAGAAGCCGCTGGAAAGACGGGGCGCGCTGCCCTTCTGTTTGAAACTGAGCCTTTCCGCGCTATGCCGCTTGTGGCCACGTCTTTTGACTTCGTTGCGCCGTGCTCACTACTTGTCTGGTGATGACTCGTTCGCCCGACGGGCCTCCGGCGGCCAGCTTCCAGCGGGACCGGCTGTCTTTGTCCTCGAAAGTGGCCGGTCATCGCGCGAGACGGTACCCGGGTCCAGCTGGAAGTGGCCGCCGGAGGCCAGTCCGACGCAGCGTCTGTGTCATGCAAATCCAGGCACCATACGAAAGGCACAGATGACTATCGATAGACGGCAGACTGCAGAGCAAGGAGACCGCCAAATGCATTGAAGATGTGCGAGCGCCTTGGGATGCCGGTGTTGCACGGCTGTCAAACGCCTCCGGTGTGTGTCTCAGCGCACGCAGCTCCAAAAGGAGGAAGAAAGAAGAAAAGGTCACGCCTTGGCGGCGGGGGCGAGGGTGCGCGGCAGTTTGGGCGCCGCAGTAGCACTTTTGCACCTTTTTGAGCGAGAGGGGCTGTCGGGATAGTTGACTGAAGAGCAGGGACAAGAGAGAACACACTCAAAGTTGTAGTCGTAGGGAGCTCCTCGCGGGGAAAGATGCCGCGGGGCCGGCGAAGAGAGCCATGGCGTTGCCGAGGACGGTGCACTTTTCCATGGCGCAGTTGGGCGCGCACGGTGGTTGCGAAGCGGGCGATGGAGCCGCGGGTGGGTCGAGGATCATGTTCTGCGCAAACTCCATCGGTAGAAGCACTGCCGAGTTGTTAGTTCTTGCGTTCTTCGTGGAGAGAGTAGAGATGCTCGAATTTGTCAGCAGGAGAACGAAGAAGCGGACCTCATTCTTGCGGTATCGTGGCGGACGGCGGTCGCACTCGTCCTGCGGATGATCTCGCCGGCGTACTCGAGGATGATCTGGCCGGGTCAAAGGAGCGCGAGGCGCGGACGCCAAAGCCCTTGTGGTCCGTCTTGACGACGTCGACGCCGACGTCAAAGCGGCGGCCCGTCTTGAGCCGGTCCTTGAGGTCGGCAAACTGGCGGTTGCTCGCAGCCGCGGCCGATGGCGCAGTTGCTCTCGTCGCACTCGTAGCCCATGATCCGGTTCAGGCATGGGTCGTCGCAGCCGGTTTCTGATTCGCAGATGCAGTATGACGCCGGCAGCGCGGCCTGCTTTTTCCAGACTGTCGCCGCGTCGCCGACGAACCGGTTCGACTGGATCTTGTGGTAGTTGTCCGGCTTGGGTGCGCCTTGGGCAGGGCGAGTACACGTCGAAACGGCAGCCGGAACGCGCGCCCCGTTTTGAGCAGCATCTCGCCCGCAAACATCGGCATCGGCAGAGCGTTCTTCCTCGCTTGTTTTGCTGCCGCCGCGGGCGCCGAGGAGGGACCGCTTCTTGCGGTTCTGCGAGCCGGACAGCGTTGGCTGAAAGTCGGCCTCCTGCCCGACGTACAGGCCGTGGCTCGAGCCAGCGCTTGCGTTGCTTTGGGAGCTCGACCGGTTTTTGCTCTTCGGGCTCTTCCTGACCTTGCGTTTCAGCGTGTTCAAGAGCGGCGCCAGCAGCGAGGTGGCCGCCGCGATCGTGTCCTTGCTCTCCTTTGACGTTTTCGTTTCCTGGTCAGCCGGGAGGCGAGGTCTCAAGCTGGCGCGCCGGCCGAGCGTGTCGTGGGCCAGCTTGCGGAACTTGTCGCGGCCGCTCTCGAGCTGCTCGCGGGCGGCTTGCCGAGGATGGTCGAGCGGACCGTCTGCAGGCCGAGGTGGTGGCGCTGAGCAGCTTGCTGACGCGCGCCGACTGGCGGCGCTTCGACGGCTGTTCCGGCTGTGCGTCGTCTGTGCTGTTCGAGAGAGGCCATTCTGTCGCGTCCTCGCTCGACGTCTCGTTCAGGGTGTTGATATCTTCATTCAACGCGCGCACCTCGCGGTTGAGAGCGTGCACCTCCTCGACGAGTTCCGAATCAGCAGCACACGGGGTGATCTTGCGGCTAAAATTGCGCGCCTTGAGCGCTGAAGACGCAACGCCGAAGCGAGCGGAGCGGCGCCGCGGGCCGTTGTGCAGCGGCTGCAGGCTGGGCTGACGCGTCGAGGCGTCGCTGCTGGTGGTGCTGCCGGGCGGCGTGAGCGGCGCGGCGGCGGCGGGCGGCGGACGCGTCGAGCACGATGGTCGCGTCCGGCGCGCAGCGCAGCGGCGGCAGCGCGACGTCCGTCCGGAACGCGCTCATGAGTCGCGGCATCCTCGGGTGGCGGTCGAGTGTAGTGTTTCCCGCGTGTGGCGCGTCTGGACGAAGAGACGCGGTGTCTCTCGTGTCTTGTCTAGAGAACACCCAGTCTCGTGCCGCGTCCTGCTCCGGGTGGGAAGATCGGGAGTGGAAGGAAGAGAGAGCAAGGCTGCAGGGGGGCGCGGATGAGCCGTGTATCAAGCGATCGGCACGCGTCGCCCGCGGACGACGGGAGGGCGCACGCTCGCACGGCCGGCACGGCTCGCACACACGAGGCGCGCGGCAAGCAAACAAGCAGCGACCTTGCGCGGGCGGCTCGGGCAATGGATCAGCCGCGTTGTGCAGGAGCGAGCAATTGTCCGGCGCAGCAGCGACTTTGATACACGGCCGACGCGCGGGCGGTCTCAGCGACGCGTCCTTCATTACACCGCACGTCTATACATGCGCTCCCCTGTGCCGCAATCACTATCGAGTCTGCTGCTTCTTAGAGTCTGCATTCTGAGTCGACTTGACCACAAGCTTGGTCTGTTGAGAAATGGAACAGAGAGGCAGTCAAAACAAGGACGCGCGTGGGGCAAGGCGTCCGGATGCAGAGGGGCGGAGTGGCGGGCGAGGCGGATGTCTGATGTCCAATCACCGGTAGTGCATTGTCACAGCTCGAGGCGTGCATGATCCAAAGACAGATCGTGTCGTGGGTAAAAAGAACAAGTCAAAAGGAATAGCGCGCGCGGGGTGTCGTAGCAGCCGCGGCGGAGGGTTACAAAGAACAACCGCCCGCAGACGGTGTCGGAAGATGAGAAGCGCTCCAACGCAAACAGACAGGCACGCCAGCCCTCGTACAAAGTAGAGAAATCAAACCGCGCGGCGTGTTGTTGATGATGGGCCCGCGCGAGGCGGGCGCGGAGAACGCAGGCGGCTTTGGACAGCTGGCTCATTCCATGCCCGCGTGGTGGCCGTTCTGCAGGCCAGGAGCAGCCTCCTTGGGCCGGCCCAGGTGGCCGCGGCGCCGCGGCGGGTCGCCAAAGCGACGGTCGCCCTCGCGGAACGGCTGCTTGAAGCCGAGATACGTCGGTGGCCGCGGCCGCAGCAGCACCGACGCCCAGTTCCGCAGCCGGCTTGTCTGCGCAAACGGCCGGTGCCGGTCCTTGGCCGGGAACTTGTTCGAGTTCAGGTACTCGCGCGTCGTCTGCCCGCGGCCCACCAGGAAGATGTGGTAGAACATCAGCGCGCACGGGTACCCGAACCCGAGCAGGCCGTAAAGGAACATCGCAAACGGGACGCGGTTGTGGTCGATCGAGGCCGACATCGAGATGTGGTTCCGCGAGCTGTACGCCGCCACGTGCCCGATGCTGGCTCCGAACAGAAAAATCCCCAGCGCGGTCGCGGACGCGACAAACGCAAAGAAGTACCGATAATTGCGCCGGCCGACGCAGTTGTTCAGCCAGACGCAGTGGTGGTCCTGCGTGTCGATGCACGCGTCGCACACCCGGCAGTGGTGGCACCGCGGCGGCCGCCACAGCTGGCAAGTCGCGCAGTACTTGGTCGGCACCTCGAACGCGCTGTGCGCCGCCACCGGCGAGAACACCATCACCCACTGCGTGTTCGGCGGGCCCACCGTCAGCGGGTCCTCGTCCGGTCAATCGGCGGCTCCGGGTGCACGTTCCGCGGCAGAATCCCCGGGTCCGTCACCGACGCGTGCCAGAACGACGACATGCACACGTACAGAATGTACGCCATAGATGATTGGCACCGCCGGCGACACATGGTGCCACAACCACGGCGCTCTTCTTCTTGTTAGTCTCGGTCTGCGTTATAGTAGAGTCGTGCACGGCGAAGTCATGCACGGCGCCAACGGGCCTCCGGCGGCCAGCTTCCAGCTGGACCGGCTGTTCTCGTCTCCTTGCCGACTGTGGCAAGAGCAGCTCATCTCTGTCTGCGTCACACGGGAGAAGAAAACAGCCGGTCCAGCTGGAAGCTGGCCGCCGGAGGCCCGTTGGCGGGATGCCTTCCCAACAGGCAGATTGAACGGCGAAAGAACTCACGAGAAGCCAAAGAAGAGGCCGGAGGGGAGGATGATCAGGGTGGCGGTGGCGAGGACGATAGGGCGAGACTTTGCGTTGAGGAGGCGGCCGCCGAGGCAGAAGACGGTGTTGCCGGGGTAGTACTCCCAGTTGCGGCCAAGCGAGGGGCCGGCGCGGGGGTGCTGCGGGCGCGAGGCGGTGGTGGGCGAGGCCTCGACGGAGCCGAGCTTCTCGTGGCCGGCGGGGACGGTTGGTGGCGAGGCCGCCGAGGATGGAGGCGCCGCGCTCCGAGGGGCGGCGCAGGCCCGAGGTGGTGATGCGCGGGCCAGCGGTCGTGGTTGCGGTGGTAGTCGCCATCGACGGCGCGATCGAGCGGGTCATCGACTTGCGCGAGCCGTCGGGGCGGCGCAGGCCTGTGGAGACGCGCGGCGCGGACGGCAGCGTGCGGCGGCTCGTGCGATTGTCGCAGCGGCGCGGTCGTGATGCCGTTGGCCGCCGCGGTTTGGTTGCGCACCGGCTGCGCTTGTGGAACGCCTGCCGCGCGGGTCGGTCGGTCTGCGGGAGGCATCGAGGCGAGCGCGGTCGGGGGCGAGTCGGAGACAGCGGCGGGCAGCCGGGGCATGGCCTCGAGGTCGGCCTGGGTTGGCCGCGGCGAGCGGTAGTTTGTGAGCACGCTGCCGGTGCTGTTTCGGTTGGTGACGCTGCGCATGTCGTCGTCCTCGTCGTCCTCGTCGGCGCCGTCGAGCGCGTCCGGCTCCTCGGCGAGCGCGCGCTGCGCGGGCAGCATCGAGTCGGGCCCGGGTGGCGCGGTGCGCCTGCAGCTGCTGCGCGTTCATGGGTGCAAAGAAGGCCCGCGAGCTGAGGCGACGGCAGGTGCGTCCTGCTGTTGGCCGTCGACGGGCGCGTGGTGAGGGTGCCGGTCGCGCTCGTCAGGCTGTTGGACGCGACGCTGGCGGCGCCGCGCATCGGCGGCAGCGGCTCCGTCGGCAACCGGCGGGCCGTCCTCGTCGTAGCCATCCTGGCTCCAGCGGGACGACGCGCCGTCGTCGTTGAACCGGTGCGGCATCTCTGTGCTTGTGTCGTCGTCTCCGGGGTCCAGTACGGGGAGTCCTGGGAGTCGTCAGGGGAGCGGCGGCAAACGAGCGGCGGGCATCGCGCGTGCCGAGCGAGGAGAGCCGTCCAGCGAGCTACCCAAGAGAGTCTTTGCAACAAAGGAGCGACAGAGGCGAGGCGTTGCTGGACGGTGCTCTGCAGCCGCGCCGCCGTTTGAAGGGGTCGCTTGATCGCTTGATCGGTCGCTCGCTCGCTTGTTTGCGGCCCCGGCTAGCGCGCCTCTGCCGGCCGTCTCCTTCAATACTCGTCGACCGCGGCGCTGTCTTTCGTCTCTCCCGAGGTATTCATTCTGTCCGCCATGCTGCCGTCTGTTACATAGCTCTCTTACTTACTTGCTGTGTGTGGAATTGTCCGTCCGTGGAGGAACGAACAAGGTCGAGAGTTGTGCCGAGGACGCCTATCATCCAGGCCTGGAAGCGCTTGTAAATTCGACCTCGAAACAGCATAGCGAAGAATACACTGTCAATGGCCACCTGTTCAGTGGTCTTCCCCTGTTTTCATAACTGAAAGTCGCTGTAGAGCACTATAGTACAGAACAACGCGGCAATGACGCCGGCCGGGCGTGAGAAAACACGGCCAAGCCGGGCGCGCTAAGCAGCAAGCCCAGCTCGCGACCTCACCCGAGCACCGCCGGCCTGCCAGGAGCTCTTTCTACCACGACGCCTTTCTCTACATCCCGCGCTCGACGAACAATACAGCCATGCTCGCCCGCAACGCCCTCCGCTCGGCCTCGGCCTCGACCGCGGCCGCCGCGTCCGCTCGCCGCGCGTTCGCCGTGTCCGCCCGCCGCGCTGACAGCTCCGTCTCGGCCGCGGCCGCCGAGGAGCAAGAGCGAAGCCAGCGCGCCATCAAGCGCGACACCCGCCGCAACCCGGAGCTCTACGTCCTGGCCGCCATCATGACCGGCGCCTTCGGCCTCGCCGGCTACTTTTTCGGTCCGTCCTGTCGTTCTTCTACTCGTCTGAGCCGTTGCATCACCGCGAGAAGGGACGCGCAAGGATCGAGAGAACCACAGAAGCTGACAGACGAGAAAAGCCGCCAAGCCGACGTCGACGACGTCCGAGAAGCAGGTCGCCATGGCCGAAAACTCGTACCCGTGGGAGAGCGGCACCTCGGGCAAGTACCAGTACCACCCCGGCGGCGACCGCACCCTCGCGCCGCGCGACGCCCCGAGCGCCCTGCACTAGCGTCATCGTGCCCTCGGTCAACCTGCCCAAGGTGAGTCTCTTGATTCGTCGTTGAGAGAGAGGAAGAGCTGACGGGAGCAGCACCTGCACGAGGTGTTCAACAAGTACGACCAGGAGGAGTACGACGACTACTAGGTCTTTCGTCCACGCCGGACGGTGAACATGGCGAGGAGACAGGCAAAAGGAGGCAGCCCGCGCGCTGTGTACAGATAGGCCTGGCCGGCGGCGCGTCGAGACATCCGCCCGCCGGCCGCGCGACACACAATGCACTTTCCTATGTCTCCCTTCTTCGGTCATTCCTTGTTCCTTTTGACGCGGTAGACGATGGCCAAAGTGCGATTCCTTTCGATGAGACGCTTGTTGTTGGCACAGAAAATCCAAGTCCGCCAACATCAGCAGTCCAGGCGTCGCGCGAGAAACTCAAAACACATCGCGCTCGTCGTGGGAAACCACGACGAGTGCAGCGAAAACTCCTCCACCACCGGCGGCGGCGAGAAGGTCCGCTTGAGCGCGTCTTGCATGCCGCCGTGCGAGCGTGGCGTCTTGTCCAGCCCGCTTCTCGGACTCTCAGCCCCGTCCAGAACGGCGGGCTGGCCAGAGACAGACACGGCCGTCTGACTAGAGGAAGCAGAGCTCACGGCTCGGCCGGGCAGAACAGCCGAAGTAGACACCGGCTGGCTCGACCACGGCCGCATTGGGAGGACCGTCTGGAAGGCTGTGGGCAGTGCCGGCAGCGGCTGGCTGCTCGGCTTGAGCCCTTCAAACGGCGACGAGTGGCGGCCGCTGGCTGCGCGAGGGCCGACGAAACGCGATGTCCGCTCATTTTCTGGACACTTCTGTGGCGTGAACACTGCAGCGGATCGATGCGGAGGCTTGTCTCCTGTCTCAAGTCTGTCGCTAGAGAACCCAGGGCGAGCTGCTGGCTCTGCGGCATCGAGCGCAGCCTCATGACCAGACACGTCCGTCTCGGCGTCAAAGAATTCCTCCCCTTCCGCGTCGACGTCGGAGGAGAGACGACCGTCGACCGTCGTTTGCGGATCAGAGTCGGCGACGTCGAGATCCTCGGCCGGAGCAGCGTCAAAAGGCCGCCCGGCACCATCTTCGTGCTCGCGCTTTCGTTTCCGCAGCCGCTTCTGTCCGTGAATCTCCTCGGTGACAAAGGCCGGGCCGCGCTCGTTAGAAAGCAGGTTGAATCCATGCGAGTTCCCTCCAAGCCAGCAGCCAGACCGCCTGCCGCTGCGTCCTCTTGTTTGATTTGTTGTACAGCGTGTACAGCACCGAAGCCTTGATCAGCCGCCAGCCGCTGGGCGTGTTGCCGGAAAGCTCCGTCGCGGTCCAGCTCGCCACTCGCGGACTGTCCCTCTGCACCGGCTCGATAGCGTCGTAGGCCTCGCACAGCTTGCGCCGGATCTTCAAGTTCTCCTCGCCCGCGCTGCGCCCGCGTCTGCACTGCTCCGGCGTGTACTGCTTCCAGTCGTACAGCAACGGGCTGAGCTCCGCCTTGAGCTTGGATATCTCAGACCTGACCACAGGATCTCGGTCAGCGCTCAGGACGCTGCAGAGCTGCAGCAAAGCTGGATGCGATGGCGGCTCTTCCGTGAAGTGCTCGCTGAACCGCTCCTCGCAAACGCGCTGGACCTCTGGAATCACCGAGAAGACCACCACATCAATGATATGCTCCAGAGGGCCCCTTGGCTTCGTCTCAGGATCCTTATAAGGCAGTCGTTGCAGTTTCTGCACCTTCTCTGCCAACGGCTTGTTCTTGGACTGCAGAAGCTTCTCCAGCTGGGCTTTGCTGAAGAGATACCCATTCTTGGCCGAGTCGATCAGGAGGTCGTGCAGATCGCCGAGCATCTGCACAGAGGGATGGTGCAGATCCTTGGTGATGTACGCCGCTCGAAAGTAGTTGTTGGTACTCGTCCCCAGGAGCTCCGGCCGCATGCTGAACTCGAAGCAGATCCGCAGGTTCAGCTTCTGCCCGTCCGAGGTGATATCTCTCAACAGCGTGGTGTCTTTCTCAATGCCGTAGGCTTGCGGTGGCAGAGGCTCAGCCTGGATGGGCGCATTCTTGAACTCGGCCGTCAGCGCCGGCTCCAGCACATCCAGAACATGTCGCCGTCGTAGTCGCCGCCTGCAGCTTGTGCGCCAGCGGGCACTCCCTCTTGATGAAAAGACGAGCACGTCCACCAGGTGGCTTAGATCCGGGTGGAAGATGCGCTCAACCTTTTGCATGTCGCTTGGGCGTAGGATCGGGTGCCGGGCAACCAAGACAGCGTCGGCGCGGATAAAGTCGGTCGTCTTGCCGCCGTCAAACTCGTGTGAGGGCAAGAAATGAACCTGGCCGGGAGCAAGGACTCCCAGAGGGTCTGCGATGCCCATGACATATGTCGTCTTCTTCATCGGCACCTTGGCCTGCTTGGCAATGTCCTGGTGCTTGTACTCAATCATCTTCAAGACTTGCTGGCGGACAATGTCGGAGTCGTCAATGGTGAAGCCGGCCTCGATGAGCTTGGTGAGTTGCGAGCTTGGCCCCAACTTCAGCCAGCAGTCTCGCGGCCACTTCGAAGGGGGCATGTCCTCTTCCGAGGGCGCAGAGCTCGACGCCCACCTCAGGAGCTCCACCGGTGTGCTCATCGAGGCCACGTCGATCATGACCGCTTCCTCGACGCATGCGCGCACGCACTTGACCAGGCTCTCCACCGGCACGCCTCGATCTTTCATGATCGGCAGAAAGTCAAAGTAGAGGTACGACGACGACACCGGCGATGTCCACGTGCAGACGTTGAACGTTGTCCGCGCCGCGTCGTACTTTTCCTCGTCCGCATCCGCGCTGGCCCTCTGCCACTTGACCTGCGACTCTGACAGCTCGATCCACTTGCTTGTCCCTGTCGGGGACCGCTCCTCTCGAGGCGCGACGCTCCACACGCCTTTTGCCGGCCCGATGCGCGCTTGAAAGGCAGCCGGCAGATAGTCTGCTGACCCGTCGAGCGCACACCAGATTCCCAGCGCCGCATCGTACGACATTCGGCTGCATCCGTCGTTCATCACCCGGGGCGCCTTTGCGTCGTGCAGTGAGGGAGACGATAGGGAAAGATCGTTGAACTTGTTAGGCTCCGCTTCACCAGACGCGAGGACGTCGTTGACGAGGACAATCTCAGACGGCGAGAAGCGCACCGAGGAGAGCACCTTTGTCAAGGCTTGATCCATCCGCTTAAAAGCCTTTGTCGCCGACATGCCCTCGTTGAGCCGGAGAGGGATGAACCAGTTCCAGAGCTCGCTGCGTCCGCCGGGGAAGCAGTCGGCGACTAGGAAACAGCTCCACCTGCTGTGCTTGGCCTTGCTCTTTGTCTTCGCGCCTCTCCCGACGGTCGCGCTTGACGGGGCGGGTATAGAAGACGCTCCAGCGCTGGCCACCAGGGGCTTATCCTCGGCCTGCAGCCACTGCAGAAAAGCTTCCTGAAGCTGGTCTGCAAAGCCTGCAAGATGGCTGGGCAGAGATTTTGAAGGAGTGTCCATCCTCAGCCGTAGAAACCGGCGCGAGCCGAATCTGTTCCATAGCAGACAAGTGCGATCTTCGAGCTCAATCGGATGCAGCGACAGACGAAAGACCTGAGAGGAGCTTGGGTTTTTGCTGCAGATCTAGTCTGCCCGAGTAGCAGACGCAGTCCGGCTTGCGAGAGGTTCTTGCCGCATCCCAGGCCTTTGATGAAGAGTGCGCAAAGGCACTTTTGGAGCCTTTCATGATGCTCTCGACGGCGTGCTTGAACGTGGCTTGGTCCTGCCATGTGTCGCTGTACCGTGACGACAGCTGTTTCATCGTGTCTTCGACGTCGTCGGCAGACAGCGCAATGCGCGTGCACTCGTAGCGCAAGAAGTACGGCGCTCTCTTCAGCCTGTCACCAATCGTGGTCGCTAGCACTGATCAGCTCTCTCGTTAGCTCCTCCTTAGCTTGACTCACCGAATAGCCCAGCAGTAGGCAGCCCGCGCAGCTGGAAAGGAATCTGAGGCTGTCGAGAAGCGGACAATGCTGGCTGCTGAGAAGCGGACAATGCTGGCTGCCGAGAAGCGGGCGGTCCTAGCTGCCGAGAAGCGGGCGGTCCTAGCTGCCGAGAAGTAGGCGGTCCTAGCTGCCGAGAAGTAGGCGATGCTGGCTGAGCGGTAGCAATTGAGACAGCTGGCTTCTGGTTGGCAACGTCCGCGGCGTCGTCGTCGTCGTCGTCGGTGCTCTCGCCGTCGACAAGGGTGACAGCAGACGCAAACGACTGGCCAACTCCATCGCCGTCGCGGCGACGTTGATCTGCTTGTCCCAAAGGCTCCACCGGCTGGACGCTCACAGCTGCCTCGCTCTTCTTGAAGCTGACGTCAGGCGTGGGCAAGCCGCGTGGCGCCAGCGTCTTGCGGCTCTGCATCACTCTAGCCTCGCTCTCCAGTCGCGCAGCTGTCGCTGGGGTAAGCGTCTCGAAAAAGTCCGGGTAGTCGTCAATGTGCCGGGCAACGTGCTCGACGCCGGCGCCCAGCGAGTCCATGAGCAGCAGCAGGTTCTTGTGCGTCGCGTTCTGCGGCTCCTCGTAGAAGATTTCGCCAAAGCTCTGCACAAAGTTCACGACCTTGCGCCGGTGGCAGACAAAGAGCAGCGTGATGCACCGCACGCAGGTCTCGCGCAGCCGCGTGCTGGCGCTGAACACGCGCTCGCCGCGCTGGTAGCACAGCGGGCTGCTCTTCTGCAGCGGCAGTGCGTACCAGGCTTCGAAACTGGCGAGGAGCTCCTCCACCGTGGTGAACGCTTCGCTGCAGGCGGCGTTCGCGGCGGCCTGCTCGCCCGCGGCCTCGTTCATGATGCTGTCATTGCGCACGCGCATGGCTTTGCGTACCGCGCGCACCTGCTGCGCGTCACGCGTTGTTGTTGTCGTCGGCGCTGCGCATTGATAGTGTGAGAGCCCGGAATCCAGACAGCGCGGGAGACGCTGCTCGGCCGGTGGTTCAACTTGATAGATCCCAAAAGCACGACACCTGAAGGTCCAGACCTTGCAGCTGCGGATCCCTGTCACCGCTCAGACGACGTCGGTATGCAGTCCAAGCCTGCATGAGCAGGCGTCGTCAATCCAATCTGCACGTACAACCCTTGATCTGTCCAAACGAACGCCGATCGACGTCAGTAGCCACGCCGTTCCAGCAAACGGCGGTCACTGTTCTGCATGCACTGTGAGGTGCGACCCACACCGCATGTTGTTGAAATGACAACACCCGGGCGCGGTGTTGATTGGCGCATCTGTCGCTCAATGTAACGGCCCGCGCCGCGGTCACTGGCGCGAGGGTTAGACCATGGGTTGGGGACGAGGGTTAGGGACGAGGG
Source organism: Lumnitzera racemosa (assembly GCA_024138005.1). NCBI lineage: Eukaryota > Viridiplantae > Streptophyta > Magnoliopsida > Myrtales > Combretaceae > Lumnitzera > Lumnitzera racemosa. Next base: position 15,595 of record JAMXBC010000202.1, read on the forward strand.
TTAGGAGCGAGGGTTAGGCTTTTTCGTCTCTCGTGGCGCGCCGTCCCGTGTCTCGCAGTGCCGTCTCGTCCGGTGGAGGTCGCTTTCCATAGACGTCGCAAGCCGAGTTTCCTTCTACATGCTTGATATTCCTGTCCTTGTGACTGCCAGCCCAGCAACAGCAAAGACGCTCAGCTTGCTGCTGGTGTCTGTCTGCTTGTTCTTGGTATGAGAACAGAACTACAGCCAGATGGCGGTGGCGGCTTTGGCTAGCGAGCCGTTGGCCGCGCGCGTCTGCACACGCGCCACCTCGCGGATCTGGTCGCCGTCAAAGGACAGCAGAAAGACCCAGCCCTCTTCGCTGTCCGTCAGTGCGAGGTACTCCAACCTATCGTCTTCGGCTTGCATCGGCGCGGGCTCAACGGCGTTGGCAATCCCACCGCTCGTTGGCGTCTCGTAGATGTGCAGCGGTACAGCATCTCCTGCAAACGTGCCATCCTCTGCCAGTCGCCACACCGCAACGTAGCCCTTGGTGTCCGGCTCCAGCCCGCGCGTCGACGCGTACAAGTATCGCGGATGGCCTCGCGGCGGTCGGCTGACCCGCACCTCGTCCGCCCAGAAAAGCTTCTTGTCCGTCCCATTCGGCAAGATGCTCGCGCCCTGCAGGTGCCGCAGCGTGGCACCGTGCGGACCCTCCGCCGCAAACACGTCCACCATGCTGCTGTGCTCCTGCACGACGTAAACGACTTTGCCAGACGGGTGCGGCCACGCGTGGCGCGGGCCGTCGCCAGCACGCGGGCTCATGCACTTTTGCACCAGCGTCAGGTGTTCCTTCTCGCCAGAACCATCAACGGAGTAGGTCCAGACGCAGTTGCGGCCAATGTCGGCGACGTACAGGGCGCGGCCGTCCGGGCTCGCGTCGACGCTATGGCTGCCGTGCCGCAGGCCGCCAAAGTTGCCGTGCGCGACGGTCCCGCGCGCGGCGCTGGCGTTGGTGGACCCGTCGTCGAACTCGAGCCGCTGCGCGAGGCGGCCGACAGCGCCAGTAGCGCTGTCCAGCTCAAACGCTTCGCCGCTGGGCCCACCGACGCTGTACACGTGCGTCGCCGTCGCCCAGACGTATCCTGGCTGTGAGGCGACCGGCTGCGTGTTGATCAGGCTGAGCTTCACCGATCCATTGCTGCGGTCGATGGCGTACGCCGCAACGCTCGGCTCGGGCGCCCACGCTGTCGCGTACAGGTGCTGCTTGCTTGGAGACAGCGCGAGCCATGAATGCGAGCCGTGCGCCCAGGACACTTCCTTGAGCTCCAGAGATGTCGTCCCTTCGGCCGACGTCGGTGACGGGGGCGTAAAGGAAAAGACAAAGATCTGCTGCGTGTTGAACGTGCCAACCACAAAGTCCATGTTGCCGAGTCTCGTTTAAGGACATTTGTTAGGAGCTCCCTTCCCAAGATACGATCGTGAAGGGGAGCCGTCGAGGGTCAGCTTACGGACGCGTCGGAAGCAGAGCGGATGATGCACCTCACGTCTCGACGGACCTCTTGACGAACAATAGAATCTAGGCTGAACTACAACGGTATATATAACAAAAAGAACCAGAAAAAGAAGAGGCTACTTCTTGGAAGAGCGGCGCTTCGACTTCTTCGGCACGCGGCCCAGCCAGTAGAGGAAGACGGCGGCAAAGAGGTTGAAGACGATGTAGACCCACATGATGCCAAAGTCGCGCCAGCGGTTGCCGTACTCGATGTTGACCGAGTGCAGGAACTGATTCGTCTCGTCCAGCGCGCACAGGCTGCAGTTGCTCTGCGCGTTCGGGTCCTGCAGGTAGCCGTGCCGCCATTGTTGAAGTACAGTGACAGATACTCCATGCAGCTCTGGCCGGCGGGTGACTGGAAGTGGAGGAACTCGGTGTCGGAGCAGTTGATGGCGTTGTTGGCAAGGCCTGTGCCGAGCATGCCCTCGACGAGGTACGTGAACGGTGATCTTTTGGTGGTTGTCAGCTCTCTGGTCTTGATAGGAAAGAAAACAACAAGGACTCACACTCGGTACATAAAGATCCAGAAGCCGGGAAACTCGCCGGGCCGGCGAGGACGCCGCAGAAGATGAGCGAGAGGGAGAACATCAGGTTGCCGAGCTGACTGGCGCCCTCGGCCGTCTCGATGGCCGCGATGAGCATGATCGCAAACGTGGCGACAAAGAGCATGAACTGCAGCACAAAGAGCCACATCAGGAAGCCGCGGATGTGCACCGTGCTGGTCGGATTGAACTTGTGCACCTCTGCGTTCTGGTAGAGGCCGACCGGGTAGTACCAGCAGACAAAGACCAGGACCGAGCAGACGACGCTCCAGGCGATCTCGACGATGACGCTGGAGAGCATAAACGCCTTCCACGAGTACGTCTTTGAAGGCCGTTCGCGGGATTCGTACAGGGCGCGGCCGGTGACAAAGTTGGGCATGATCTGCTGCGTGAGCTGGCCGAAGATGGTGAAGAGGAGGAAGATGGAGAAGAGCTGGTTCTGCAGCGCCTGCTGGGAGGTACCGGCCTGAAAGAAGGAGAAGCCGATGAAGAGCGGCGCCAGGCTGGTGAGCGTGAGCTTGGCGTAAATGTACGACGGCGTGCGCCAGTACTGCTGGAAGACGCGCTTCTGCACCTCAAGGTACTGCTGCATGAAAGGCGCCGCAAATTCCCTGTAGCTGGCCTTGTCGTTTTCGGCCGAAGAAGGCTCGGTCTGTTCAGGGCGTTCGCGCTCGAGGCGGTCGAGCTCCTGGTGGACGGCCTTGTACTGCTCCGAGTTGCGCCACGTCTCGAACCAGTCGGTCTCGCTGCGAGAGCCGGGCGCGGCGCCGATGACTTGCAGCATCCACTCGGCCGGGTTGGCGTCTGGTGGACACGGCTTGGCCCCGTTATCCTCAAAGTATTTTGTGAGCACCTTGGAGTTTTCACCAATCTCGCCAAAGTAGACGGTCTGGCCTCCCTTTTGCAGGAACAGCAACCGTCGAAGCGCTGGAAGAGGACGGCAGACGGCTGGTGGATGGTGCACAGCACCGCCTGCCCGTTCTCCGTCAGCTTCTCCAGGAGATCCAAAATGGCCCAAGATGTTTGACTATCGAGACCAGAGGTGGGCTCGTCCAGGAACAGCAAAAGAGCAGGCTTAGCGGCCATTTCGACACCGATGGTGAGCCGCTTGCGCTGCTCGACGTTGAGACCCTCGCCGGGTACGCCCACAACAGCATCGGCGTACTCTTCCATCTCCAGCAGGCGAATGACATCGTTGACATAGTCGAGTTTCTCCTGCTTGGGCACGTGTGCGGGCTGGCGCAGCAAAGCGCTGAAGTTCAAAGCCTCGCGCACGGTGCTGGTGGGAAGGTGGAGGTCCTGCTGCTGCACGTAGCCGGTCTTGCGCTGGAAGGAGTCGTCACGCTGCCGGCCGTCGACGAGCATGTCGCCACCGATGACACCGATCGTCGTGCGCGTGGCCAGCACGTCCAAAAGGGTAGTCTTGCCGGCGCCACTGACGCCCATCAGAGCAGTCAGCGTGCCGGGCTTGACCCAGCCGTCGACGCGGTCCAGCAGCCGGCGCTCGCCGCCCTTGACCTTGATATCGAAGCAGACGTCGCGCCAGTGGAAGATGGCCGTCTGGCGCTGGATGATGGCAGAAGCGTCCGTCTTGACCTTGGCGAGCTGGCCGCCCTTCTCGGTGTTTGCGGCCTCTTCATCGCCTGCGCTGTTGCCGAGAGCGGCCGGGTGTGGCCGCGGCGGAACACGAGGACCTCGCCCTTGCTCTTCTTGGCGGAGACCAGCTCGGCGGCGACGAGGTACATGACTCCGAGACCGACGAGAAAGACAAACAACAGGCCGACGTTGCGCCAGCGGTGCGCCGGGTCGTAGTTGTACGACACAACCAGGTAGTCGGTCCCATCGACGAAAGATTGGCCTGCCGTGGCGCCCTTGACGCTGCAGATGCGCGACAGGGCTGGAACGTTCAGGTAGGGACCAGCCGCGGGTGGGACGAACTGGTCGCAGGAGTAGCGCTGTCCGACGAACTCGTTGATCATCAAGCTTTCGAAGCCGTACGCGACCGGGTCCAGGTAGTTGATCCACCGCGACCAGCCGAGCATGTTGGGCACCGGAATGGCGAAGCCGGTGAACATGACAATGGCCAGCATGAGGATGGCGGTCGGGGTCAGGGCCTGCGCCAGCGTGCGCGATACGGAGCCGATGAAGCGGAACAGCATCGACATGACCAGCGTCAGGATGAACGAGACAAACATGAAGAAGAAAAAGGCACCCGCCTCTCTCTTCAGCCCGGTGATCCAGTAGATGACGCTGTTGAACAAGATGGTGTTCATGATCTTGTAGGGCATGTCGGTGAGCATAGAGGCAAAGGCTTCGGCGCTGGGGTGGTAGAAGGCGTAGCGAGACTGCTTCTCGACAATGGGGCCGCTGCGCGTACAGCGTCAGGATCTCAAGCGCGCTCCCGAAGGCGTTGAGCAGGACGGCAAAGAAGAGCAGGGCGCCGCGGCTGTAGAAGGAGCTGGTCACGTCCTGGAGGTTGTAGAAGACGGAGCCAACGATCAGCGCCATGGACAGGTTGCCAAAGAGCATGAAAAAGGTGAGGCCGGGTCGCCGCGGAGGCGCTGGAAGCCACGGCGGAGGCAGAGGCCGACCTGGCCGGCGTACGAGAGCGTGTAGGGCGAGCTGACACGCTGGACGGCGGCCTGCTGGTGGCGGCGCGATTCCTTGAACTGCTCCAGGCGCTCGCCGCCGAGGCGGTGCTCCTGGTCAAAGGCGTCAATCTCCTTCTGCAGCTCGGTGTACTCGCGGCTGTTCCTCCAGCGCGAGGCAAACTCGTCGGGCGTGCGCGGGACCTTGTCCTCGAAGCCGTCGCGGGCGACGCGCTCGTCGGGTGCGGTCATGCTGGTCAAGAAGTCGGCAACGGTGGCGCGGTCCTCCTTGTAGAAGCCCATCTCTACGAAATAATCCTTCGCGGCCTGCGCCTTGCCAAAGAAGATCTGACGACCCTCGTACAGCAGCAGCACCTTATCGAAGATGTCGTAGGCGCTCTGCGGCGCCTGGTAGATGGCGACGGCCGAGGTGATGCCCATCAGGTCGCTCTGCATGCGCAGCGTCTTGCAAAACTCGATGGCGTTTGCAGAGTCGAGGCCGCGGGTGGAGTTGTCCCAACACTGCAGGGGCGCGCCGCTGAGGGCGGCCTCGGCGATGGTGACCCGCTTGCGCTCGCCGCCAGAGACGCCGCGGACGAAATCGTTGCCGACGCGGGTGTTCAGAGTGTGGCCGATGCCAAAGACGGCCATGATGACGTCGCGCTGGTAGCGAGTGTAGGTAGACTTGCTGACGCCCTCGGGCAGGTGGCGCGGCACGCGAGCGCGGGCGGCAAAGTCGAGCGTGTCGCCGACCGAGAGCATGGGAAAGTGGACGTCCACCTCGGCGGTGTAGATGACCTCGCCGCGGAAGTTTTTGGCAATCTTGTCGGCCGAGACGCCCTGGTAGTTCAGGTAGCTGTCCTTGTCGACATAGAACCCATGCGTGTCCTGCGAGATGGTCTTCAGGAAGGTAGAGCAGCCGGAGCCGGGCGGGCCGAGGGACGACGAGCATCTCGCCGGGCTGGACAACACCGTCGAGGCTGTGGAGGATGTCGATCTTGCGGCCCTTGTAGCCAAATGCCTGGCGGACGAGGCCGGAGATGGACAGGAGCGCGTTGCTGACCGTCTTTTGGTAGTCTGTCGCCTGGCCGTAGCCGTACGCATGCAGGTTGCGGAAGGCGAACCCGGCCGTGCGCGGCTTGAACTTGTCGGGCTCATTGTGCTGCAGGTTCAAGAAGGCGCGGGCCCAGGTGCGCGGGTGAAAGGTCTCGGACCAGGGGTCGAGCGACGAGTCCTTGTCCGGGTGGAAGGGGTGGTTGTGCACCTGCGACTGGTGCGTGTACTCGCGCGCAAGCTTGAGCACCTCCTTGTCGCGTGAGGTCGACTCGGAGTCGTCCGACGCGTCCGACTCGCGCTTCTCCTCTGCCGTCGAGTCGAGCTCCTTCTCCTTTTGTCGCTTGTTAGAGTTGTTCGATAAGGACACGATCGAGGGAGACGCACCTGGGCGGGCCGCCTGCGCGACTCGTCAAGAGTCTCCATCTGTGAGCGCGAGCGGGACAGAGTCCGGACCAGGCGGAGGGGGTTCAGGTCGACACTGTTGCTGGCAGAGGGCCGCCGCGGGAAGGTGGCGCCGGTATCAGCGCCGGCGGTGGAGCCGGTGCTGTCGTAGTTGAATGTCGTGTTGCCCACTAGTGACATCGACATGGCTGCTGTGGTGGGAGGAGAGGTGCGGCAGAGCGCCTAACTTTATGCTAGCCTCTCGGGCGGGCTGCGCGCCGGTGCCGTGCCGGCGCAGCAGCAGCAGAAGCGGTGGACAAGCTGAGTGTCTGCCGCAATGAGTCTTGTCTCGTATCGTCTTGACCGTCCTGAGGCCGAGTGAAAAGTATGAGTCAGTCAAGCTGTCAGGTCGTATCCAGAAAATAGTAGAGATGATCGCCGGCGGCGGGAGCACTGCGCGCGCGGATGCGCACGTGCAATTACGATCGACTGCTAAGAGGCGTCGCTCGCTCGCGCGCTTGACAATGGAGACGCATTGCCGGGCCGGGCGTCTGCTTCTCTTATTATCTCCATCCTCTCAGTCGATGGGCGCTTGACGGTGCGCGCCAGGGTTCAGCGAAGTGCGGTGCCGTGCAAGACGGCCTGACGGGCAAGAGACCGGGCAGAGGGCCAACGGCCCGGGTGCACAAGCGAGTTGTGCACAAACCGGACAGGGCAAGCAGACCTTCCGAGAGGGGCGGCGCGCGAGGCTCGACAAGGCACCCGACTCGGCTGGCGTCGTGGAACGGCCGCATTTGCCGCCCAAGCAGCAGCAGCAGCAGCAGCAGCAGCAGGGAGAGACCGCCTGGAGAGCCCACGGAGAACCCCGTCGCCGCGCCTTAGCCCGCCTCGGCCACCGTGCCGTCAGCGGGCGCACACACGCGGCTTGACGGTTGTGCTGGTATGCAGCTAGGTAGAGGGGGCCTTTGGCCGTCGTCTTGGCGCGGAAGCCAATATCTTCTGATCCGTACGGGCCAGCAACGCGGATCGCTTCTCCTGACCGGCTGGAACGCGCGATCCGGCGCGCATGACGTCGCTGGCCCTTGTCCTGCTCCAGGGCTGCCGTGCATTTTGCGCTGCGGACTCGCTTCTGGAAGCCTTTCGGCCTCCCTCTTGGCACCGGGATCACCGGCTTCTACGTCGTCCTCGTCCTCGTTTTCGTTGTCGTCGCTGTCGTCGTCGTCGTCGTCGGCGGCGGCGCCGTCCGTAGCTTCACAACAATACGTGTAGGGGCAAGCGCAAACACATCCAGGGTCGTGCGTGCCGCGTGTCCTGTGCGCCCACGGCCGACTGCATTTGATGATCACTTCTGGGTGCGATACACCGCACGCCGCAATTTCCCGGCGGGCGGACAGACGGCCAGACGGGTGGACGGATCTTGAGCGGCGCGCAGGATTAGGCGGGCCGAGCGGCTGGCGGGCTGCGCGACGGAAAGGAAAAGAGAGCAGGAAAAATAATGGGGGCGGCCAGCTCGTGACGGCGTGCCGGCGCCAGGAATAGTCTTTGCCGGCGGCGTGCGCGCCAGACGCCGCCGCTGACGCCGGCCTGTGTGCATATTTCGATGTGGGTACCCTTGTCCGGGCCGTTTGGCAACTGCACGCGTGTTTGCAGCCGCTCGCGTTGGGCGAGCGTGTGGTGGTGTGGATTCGGGCCTCCTTGACTCACCCAGCCGGGGCACATGCAGTACTTTACTGTACGGACTCCAAATGTCATTGACGCTGCAGATCTTCCTTTCGCCGAGCGGCCAATCCAGCTGGAGGTAGGTAGTCGCCGGAGGAAATCGCTTGCGCCTAGAAGAAACATCACGGACATATGACTCATCCGTGTCTTCTGACAATGCAGGCGCCGCACGTTGCCCAAGCTGCATCCGGCAATTGATCCATAGGCCACTACTCTAGCGACTCGACTTGGCAGATCAGTTGCCACAGGCGCCGTCAAAGTCGCCATAGGTCTCGAGGCCGCGGGCGACGAAGTCGCGAAAGGCGTGGAATTCGCAGCTGCCGCCGGGGCCCTGCTGGCAGTTTGGGATCGGGCGCGGGGCGCTGTTGGCGAGGATGCGGACAAACTCGTGGCCCTCGACGGCGCCGCTGGTGGCATCGCAGGTCATCTTCTCGATGCCGATGTGGCCGAGGAACGGAATCAGCTCGGCCATGCGCCAGGCGCGCGGAAAGTTGACGCGCTCCGCCGGCAGCTCCTCGCCGGCCTGCGAGGAGGCATTGAAGATGCCGAGCGCGGTCGCCAGCAGCGGCGGGACCTCGCGGTGCGTGAAGCTAACAAAAAAGCGCTGCCCGTCGTCGTGCTCGACGTCGCCGGGCCCGTGGAAGCTGTCAAACAGCCGGCCGGTGACGTTCAGCCACGGAAAGCCCATGAACGGCGCCAGCGGGTTGCCGGGCCCGACCATGTAGTAGTACTTGAGGTCGCACTGGTACTCGTAGCTCATCATCTCCAGCGGCGTCCAGATGGTGCACAGCGCGCTCTTCTCGCCCGTGATGGCGCTCTCGTACCCGCACAGCTGCTGCATCGCGACGATGTCGTTTGGCTTTAGTTTGAAAGGCGCGTGCGACTGCAGGCGCATGATGATCCCGCGCGTGTAGATCTCGGTGAAAGCATCGCGCTCCTTGTCGCCGGCGGCTTTGGTAAACTTGGAGCAGTTGCTTGTGCGGCAGCACCGGCAGCGACTCGCGGCTCTTCTTCTTGAGCTTGACAATCTCGACGTCCTGCGGGAAGGCCTGGATGAAAGCCTTGGCCGTATCCTGCACGCGGCTCTTCTTGTCCGCAAACACCCTCTTCGTGCTGTTCGAACTTTAATCAAAGCTGTCCCTCTCCAGTGTTTAGCAAGGACTGAACTCACGTCTTGAAGAGGTCCGGGTAGCGCTTGAGCAGATGGCGGGCGACCTTGGTCGCGTCGGCGGCGCCGAGGGCGTCAGCTGCTCCATCTGCTTGTCAATGTCGGTGTAGGGCGACTGCCAGTCGTTCAGCACCGCCAGCGGGCCGGTCCAGTTCTTGCCGGCCTGCTCCCATTTGGAGAGGAACGGCTCCAGGTACCGGTCCCAGTCGTCATCGTTGGCGTAGATTGACGCGTGCCGCACCAGGTAGCTGGCCGCCGTCACCTTGCACCCCAGCGGCGCCTCGTGCTGCAGCCCGAATCCAATAGCCTTTTGGGTCGCCCATCAGCCACCATTACTGTCGATTGAGGGCGTCATTCAAGCCAAAGAGACCCACGTCAAAGTACGGACTGATGCCGGGGAGGTGCAGCAAGGGGTCGAAGCGGTAGCCCTGAGAATGGTCGGCCGCCCCAAACTCGTCGCCGGACGCATCTCGCAAGACTTGCTGTGACGGCCCAAGGTAAAGGCCGTGTGCGGCCTGCGACAGGCACACGACGGCCAGAGCCGCCGATGCTGCAGAGAAGCTCATGGTAGGGCTGCCGATCGTGCAGGATGAAGAGCGGTTTCCTTTGGCTTCACGAGACACAGTACAGCGACCAGAATGCCGGTCTTGCCGCGACGATTCCTCGCGCGTCCGTGCCCACAAACACAAACACGCCGGCACACACGCTGACAAGGACGACAGCAAGACGGATCTTTTGCAGGTGCCCGGCGGGAAGAAATGCGAATATCGTCAGTCGTGCACCGGGCTGCCAGCGGACGCTGAGCTAGGCCAAGCTAAGCTAGGATCCCGGAGCCGGTCGATCGGCCGGGCGCGTCTCCGGATCGAGTGACGACATCATTGGCTTTTTTCTTGTTCCCCTTGCCAAGAGAACTGGATCGAGAACTGGATCGAGAACTGGATCGAAAACTGGACCGGGGACTGGACCGTCAAGACCCGCGCGGGCGGAAGACCATGTGCAGCGGCGGCAGGCCAAGCGTAAAGTGGTCGCGTGCTTCGTGCACAAGCTTGTCGCCCGTCTCACCGGCGCGAGCTCAAAGTCAAAGGCAGTGATCAGGCGCGCGGCGACGGTGCGCAGCTCCATCAGCGCGAGCGGCTTGCCGATGCAGCCATAAGCGCCGGCGCCAAAGGGCGCAAACGACGTTTTGTTGACCACGCCTTTGGAGCCCAGTGACCACCGCTCTGGCCAGAACTTGAGCGCGTCCGGATATGCCTCGCCATCCGCCCAATGACATACTGCGGGCACCTGTATTTCTACAGTCAGCCGTCGTCTCCTTCCAAGACGGACTGCGACGCACCAGACGGTGGTGCCGCCGGGAATGTAGACACCGGCGAGCTCGATGCCTTCGGGCGGCGTGTCGCGCTGGATCGCAGACGGGACCGGGGGAAACAGCCGCAGCGTCTCTTGGATGGCGCCGTTGAGCAGCTCGGCGTCGAGAAGGTCCTTGTTCTCGACGCCGCCGTTGGTCTGCATCGCGTCGGCGATCTCTTGGCGGATCTCGTCGATGTACCCGGGGCTCTGTGTCAACAAATAGAACAGATGCGTCAGCGTCGCCGACGTCGTGTCACTGTAACCGGTCGAGAGGTCAACATCAGGTAGAGCGAGCGATGAGGCGACTCACCTGCCGGCGACGATGATGAGCTTGGTGTCGCCACGGAGATGGTTGCGGTCGACGCCGGCCGGCTTGCCAGATTTACTAAAAGGCCGCAGCAGAGTCGACATGATGTCAGGCACCGCCGGCGGGTGCTCCCAGCGCGCATCCAGACTGTCGTCGACAAACTTTTGGAAGCGCCAATAGCCGGAGGTGGCGCCCGGGATGGCGATCAGTACACGCTGCAGCCAGGGGGGAAACATCAGGTGGGCCAGGTCCATGCCGTCGTTGAGCAGCTTGATGGCCCAGTGCGTCTCGCCGCGCTTGAGCATGTCAAAGGACTTGCCAAAGGCCAGGTCGCCCATGACGTCAAAGCTGTAGTAGTTGAACCAGGCGCCCGCATCGACCGGCTTGCCGCTGAACTGCGCCAGCGCCTGCAGCAGCGCGTCCGCATAGACGCGGATCCGCGCCTCGTAGCCGCGCAGGGCCTTGTCGCTGAACGCCGCGCTCCACACGCGCCGCCGCGCATCGTGCATGCTGCGGTCCCGCGAGGTCTGCATGCTGGTCATGGGGTGTTCGTAGTCGTACCACGCGCCCTTGCTGCACTTGCTGCCGAAGCCGTACACGGCCTCGACCGCGTCGCGGTGCGCGATCGACACCTCGTTGGAGCCGATGCGCACCACGGGCCGTACCGCTGGTGTAGCTGTAAGTGGCGTCGGTGGGATTGCGCGTTGCCGGCGACCTGCGCCGAGTAGAACAAGCTCGACAGGCGAGCGGTGAAAGGTCCAGGATCTCGTTGAGGGGGTTGACCAGCAGCCGCCACGCCATCAGCTCGCAGAAGATGCCGGCCAGCCAGCAGCCGGCCAGCGCCGCGACCGATCCGACGGCATCTTGGAGAGACGCCCCAAAGGAGGCAGACGCGTACACCGCCAAGCAGCAGATCAGCGCAAACATCTGGACGTACAAGACGCCGTAGAGGTGGTGCTCGCCACGGCGGAAGTACAGCTTCTGGCAGGCCACGCCGGCGGCGATCGCAACAAGGCGCAACCGCAGTCCGCTGCCGACCCCCAACATGGTTGCGATTGTCCTTGTTCAACCGCGCTCTGATGCGAGGCTGCAAGGTCGAGGTCCCTCCTTTTGTACTTTCAAGCTCCCGAGAGTAGCCTTCCGCTCGCCCGCGTGCACGACTCACCTGCAGCAATGTGGCAGTCGACAGGGAACCGCGTTCGATGAGTGGCGCTCAAGGGTCACGCGCAGGACCTGCCCCTCGACGGGCTCGACGTGCTAGGTACACATCCCTGCTGATCGCAGACGGCTGCGCTGTGCCGGTGTGAGGGGGAGCAAAACCGTTGAGGCGCCTGGCGCTCCGATGCAGCGCTGATGCATGCTGCAGCCGTGCACTCTTTCGAGTCAATCCACGGCTGTTCTGGTCCAGCCTGTCAATCCGTCTTCTCCTGCAGTAGAGAGACGGAGATCGCAAAAGAGCTACCGGCACGACGAGCAAGAGTAGCCGGTCTGCTGCTAGTACCAACACGAGATGGGACGGAACCAGGCCGGGCGAGACGGCCGGCGCAACGGCGACTAGAAGGGCGTCTGGCGTGCCTGGCATTGACTACGTCAGTCCCCTCGCTTCCGCCACGCCCGCCGCGGGTTGTTCTTGAACTGCGGCTCTTCTCCTTGTCGATCTCGTGAGTGTCTAGAAGATGTTCTCGCTCAGCTTGAAGACGGGCTCGGCCGGCGAGCAGCGATGGGTGCTGGCAAGCGTCTTTACAGCGGCCAGCGCGCTGCTGCTGCTGCGCACGCACTGGGCCTACAGATGGACCGTCTCGGGGCGCCGTTCCTACTCTTCTCTTTGCTGGCCGCCGGCAACCGGCGCGTGCTGGGCTTATGCCGCTCTGGACGCAGGTCGCAGCCGTGGCGCTCGTCTACGCGGCGGCTTCCACGTCCTGGCTCTTCTACGGCGTCTTTGCGGCAACATGCTGGCCCGCCGCCTTCTTCAGCAGCCTGTTCCACTTTCACTTCCTGGCGGACTGGATGCGGCGCCGGCTGCGGAAGCTACTGCGCGAGCTGCACTTTACCGCCGACAAGATCGCCTACTTTGACATCCCGGCGCTGGAGATCGACCGCGACGTGGATGGGTTGATGGTCATCCGCGGCGTCACCATCTCGCTCTCGTCCCTGACGCTGATCGCGCACGGGATCGAGGTCGGCATCAAGTTCAGCGACGACATGGAGGTGGCGCTCGCGGTCGACGAGGTCAAGATCAAGCTGTTCCGCCGCATCGACGTCGGCGACGTCTACGGCAACGTCAAGGGCGGCGAGCACGAGATGACCTTTTTCGAGATGGCTCCCTCGACCCGCGACAAGGATGGTGATGCACTGCTGGACCGGAGTCTGCTGAATGAAGGCACGGCTATGCTCAACACGGCCGCCGCGCACACCGACTCTCCTGATCTGGCAAAGATGACGGACGTGATGACGGACGACTCGGCGCCGCAGGACACGTCGGCAGGAAAGGCTTTCGAAGGCATCCGCCAGATTAACGTGGACGACAACTCGGCTTCGCTGCGGTACGCCGAGGCGCTGAGCCAGATCCGGGCGTCGACCAGCATCGCGCTCTGCGACGCCGCCGTGCGCAAGACGGTTGAAGAGTCGGAGCACACCAACCTGGACGAAAAGGACGAAAAAGGCATGCGCGCGGCCATCTGCACGCGGCTACACCACCGCCCGACCATCGCGCACCCGCCACGGCGTTCGATCAAGGTGACGACGCTGCAGAACATGTCAGCGCCCGGGGTCCGCCGCTTCCTGCACCGCCTGCCGCTGCTGCTGCGGCTACTGCTGAACCCGATCGCCTACTTTCACCCCGTCTTTATCCGCTCCATCACCGCGGGCGCGTCCGGCAAGTGGGCGCAGACGATGATCGAGCAGCAGGTCTTTGGCTCGAGCGACAACTCCGACATCCGCAACCTGCAGAGGCGCATCTCCGGCTGGCTGTCGGACGCAAACTTTTGCGTGCAGCTGGTCGACATCCGCGGCGTGGCGCAGGTGCCAATCGACACCAGCTTTGACATTCAGAACCTGCTCAAGTTTGACGACGTGTTGGTGTACCGCACGCTGCCGGCCAGGACGATGCTTAGCCAGATCGTCAGACTGGGCGGCGCCGACGCCATGGTCACAGTGCCTTCGTTCTTGCTGCCGCACCACGAGCATCTTCTCCCTCCGAAACCGACGGACGAGGACCTCGAGCAGCACGAGCGCGAAAAGGAAGAGACGGACAGCACGCCCAAGGCCGTGCAAGCGCAGCGGTCGATCGAGCAGAAGCGCCGCGACGAATGCAACGTGACCGTCTCGACGCACGTGCGCCTGCCCGCCACGCTCGACCAGGAGCTGATCGACTTTGTGGCGGCGCTTGTCAAGGCGACCAAGATTGTCGAGATCGACAAGGACGTCGAGCGGGACGTCGACGATGTCGCAAAGACTCACACGCGCTCCTTCAGCGAGATCACCAGCCACGCCAAGACGTCGATCAAGAACGGGCTGAAGAAGGCGACCGTGGACGCCGTCGCCAACGACCGCTGGATCGCCAAGCTGGTCGGCAAGGTCGCAAAGAAGCTCGAGACCGCCCAGGGCGACGTCGGCTACTCGGGCGACCTTCCAGTCCCCCTCCAGGTCAGTCTCTCGCTGTCTCTTGTCTGTGAAGCCGCTGATTGTTTTGCTTCAAGGTCTACCGCGACAACGCCGAGCCCTATTCCAAGATCCTTCCCTGAGGCCGTCATGCCTTGGGATCCTATCACGACGCATGCAGTAATGAAGCATCCGATAGAGCCTGCTATGATAGATGGAGCGCCGCCGAATGATACGAATGTAGTAATGACACTCCCTCAACCCGGCTGCACGTCGCTGTGTCATCTACTCGTCGTCGCTCGAGGGGGGCGTTCTCTGGCTGCGAACGAGGGGGCCTCACTCAATCCACGCGTCCGAGGACAGCTTGCCGCTCGTCTGCGGACAGCTCTGCAGTCGATCACTTCGAAAATCAGACAAGATGGCGAGTAGGATAAGCCTGACGTCCGTCAGTGGTAAGTTCCACTGCATTCACGACCCGAGAGGCATGAATTGAAGACGACCGGCAGAACTGAAGACGACGCTGGACGACCACCTGGCCGTGTACCTCTCGAGCGCGACGACGCCCAGCAAGCAGCCGCTGCCTCGCAAGCTGCGCTTCACACCCTCGCACGCGCTCACATACACTCGTCTGGCGCTGGGCTACTCGGCCGTGCTCCTGGCTGCCTACGCCTTTTACATCGACTACATCCAGAAGAAGACTTTTGCGCAGCAGAAGCCATACCTGTGGGATCGCGGTACCCGTCTACTTTGTCCTCAACAGCGCCCTGCAGCTCTTCATCTGGTACGTCGAGAAGGGCTGCGTCTTCCAGGGCAGCCGCGCCGAGGGCGCCGTCTCCGTCCGCTTCGACAGCCTCGGTCCTGTGCGCAAGTACGACCCCGTGTACCGGCTGCAGGCGACCATCTCGGCCGGCAAGCAGGGCAAGCAGGTCTCGCGGCAGGTCTCGGCGCCGTTTACGTCTTTCTTCCGGCCGACGGCTTCCTGGCGCCCGAGGAGTTTGAGGCCTGGCTGCGCAAGCAGTTTCCCGTCATTCAGCCCGAGTCGACCGCCGACGACGCGGCGGTGATGAGCGCCCTGCTCGCATCTGGCGTGGATTTCAGCAGCGGCGCGACAGCCCGGCGAGCCAACTGAGAATGAACTCGTTTGCCGTGGGATGCTTTTCTCATTCTGCAGCTCTGCATCTTTTTTTGTGATTCTCTCACTGTCTCTGTCTTGCATCCATGGCCTCAACAGCCTCTGCAGACTCAAGATACCATCGCGCCCGTCTTCAAACGGCAAGACACGTTTACAAAGATCATAGATATTGAAGAGACAGATGGCAGTTGTACAGCCCGCCGCCGCCACCGCCGCCAGACGATGAGCCGTGCCCCACACCGCGAATTTCAGACGCGCGCAAAAAAAGCAATATCGATCCGCCTCTCTCGCAACTTGCTGCTCACCTGCAAACATGGCGCCTGCAGCTCTCAGAGACCTGATCGCGGCGCTGCCGACTGACCTCTCATGGGTATGTCTTCTCGACCATCTCTCACGCACGAAAGACTGACGAAACGTGAAAAGGGCCCCGCGGGCGTCGGCCGAGACGACGCTGAATGGCGTGCCGTACGCGCCCTTCTCCAAGGGCGACAAGCTGGGCCGCATGGCCGATTGGACGACCGAGGCAAGGAGCGCAGCGAGCGCGGCGGCCGCCAGGGCTACGGCCGCGGCTTTCGTGGTGTGTTCCTCGCCTTTCGATCTCCGTTCATGGACAAAGAGACTGACGACCAAAAAGACCAGCAGGCGTACGGGGCGGGGTCGTCGAGCCTGTTCAACATCCAGGCGGCGGAGGACGAGTCGACATTCTCGATCGTGGACAACACGCGGACGAGCGCACGCTCGCGCGGGTTCGGGCGCGGCGGCGGGATGGTGTTCCGCGGGCGCGGCGGGCGCGGCGGGATGCAGAACCAGCGCGGCGGCGGGCCGGGCGGGCGCGGCGCCTTCCAGCGCGTGGGCGGGCGCGGCGGTCCGCAGGGCATGACTCGCGCGGCGGGCGCGGCGGGCGCGGCGGCCGGCGCTTCGGCTGGAAGGACTACGACAAGCCGCAGCGCAACCGCGACGCTTCTATTAACGTCCGGCCGGAGTGGCAGATGCTCGAGGAGATTGACTTTGCGCGCCTGTCGAAGCTGAACCTCGACATTGGCGACGGCGAGGACTTGGATTCTTATGGCTTCCTGTACTACTACGACCGCCAGCTGGACAAGCAGCCCGGCACGAAGCAGGCGGAGAAGAAGCTGGTGGTTATGGAGCGCGCGGCGTACAACATCACCACCTCCTCGGACCCGATCATCAACGAGCTGGCGGAGCGCGACGAGGCGACCGTGTTCGCGACGGACAACATCCTGTCGATGCTCATGTGCGCGCCGCGCTCCGTGTACTCGTGGGACTTGGTGCTGGAGCGGCGCGGATCGAAGCTGTTCATCGACAAGCGCGAGGGCTCCGCGCTGGACATGGTCACGGTCAACGAAAACGCCGCGGACGCGCCGCTGGAGCTGTCCGAGGGCAACAAGGACACGATCAACGCACCGGGCGCGCTGCAGATGGAGGCCACGCACATCAACAACGTGTTCCGCTGACGTGCGTGGTCGAGAGCGGCAAGAAGGTGGACATGCCGCACGAGCACCCGTTCTACTCTGCCGAGACGGAGACCGACGCGCCCGCTTCCAAGGCGTACCGGTACCGGCGGTGGGACTTGTCGTCGGGGGGCGCGGAGCGGGCGCTGCACCTGGTCGCGCGCACGGAGCTGGACGCGGTCACGCGGGCCGCGTCCGGCGAGGAGCAGCACCTGACGATCCACGCGCTCAACGAGTTCGACAACAAGGCGCAGGGCGCGGGCGGCGCGCTCGACTGGCGCAGCAAGCTGGCCTCGCAGCGCGGCGCGGTCGTCGCGACCGAGATGAAGAACAACTCGTGCAAGCTGGCGCGCTGGACGACGCAGGCGATCCTCGCAAAGGCGGACCAGATGAAGCTCGGGTTCGTCTCGCGCGTGCTGCCGCGCGACGCCGGCAGCCACGTCGTGCTCGGCGTGCTCGGCTACAAGCCGCGCGATTTTGCCGCGCAGATGAACCTCAACCTCGGGAACGGCTGGGGCATCGTGCGCACCATCGTCGACATGGTCATGGGCCTGGCCGGCGACGAGGACGAGGAGGACGTGCACAAAAGTACGTGCTCGTCAAGGACCCCAACAAGCCCGTCCTGCGCCTGTACGAGGTGCCCGTCAGCACCTTTGACGAGGACGCGGACGAGGCGGACGAGGCTGACGCGGCCGACGGCAACGACGACGACGATTGAGCCTAATCGCTCTTCATATGCAGACACTTGTGGAATGAGAAAAAGAGGCTTGATTCGTCTGCAGTCTTGGGCGTCGTCGTCTGTGCGACAAATGAAAGGAATGGAAGATAAAGAAGGGCTACTCTTCCCACCACGACTTCTCGCCGGGCTTCTTGCGCGAGCCCATGCCGTCGCCGGCCACCTTGATCTTGCGGTGCCCGCCGTGCGGCGACTCGTCGCCGAGCGCCCAGCTGGGCTGCATCATGTTGGCCGCCTTCTTGCGCGCCTCGGGTGCGGGCTTTGTAGATGAATCCGTGGAGGTAGTCGACACGCCGGCCTGCTCGTCGATGGAAGAGCCAAAGGTGGCGGCGTGGGCGGCGCGGGTGGCGGTCGTGCTCGTCCGGCCATCGGCGCTGCCCGCCTGCGCACCATCGTCACCGGCGACGACTGCGCCGTGTGCGGCCTTGTCCCCGTCGGCCAGCTCAAAGTGGGGCTGCGCATCGGGGCGCGCGGCGGCGACGGGCTGCCTGAAAGCCAGCGGCTTGCCTGCTCGTCGTGCTCGTCGAGCGAGAAGCTCGGCGCGGCTGTGGCGTGCGTCGGCTTGGACCGTGCTTTAAGAGGAGTGACAAAGTCGACAAAGTCCCACTGGGCGCTGTGCCGCCCTTGCGGTGCGATGGCGAGCCGCGGGACGGGCGCCTCGCCAAACTCAAAGTGCTCGTACTTTGCGGGTGCGTCTTGATGCCCTTCTCGGGCGAGGTCGGCTCCCCTCCTCGAACAGCCGCTGGGTTGTAGTTCTTGCCGGCGCCGGCCTTGATCGGGTTCGCGTTCTCTTTGGTCGGCGAGGGCGAGCGCAGGTCCGGGGGCCGCCGCCAGCCGCGAACAGTCCGGTACTCGCGCGGCGGGGGGCGGGGGGCCGAGGGGGCGCGGGCGCGACGGGGTTGGCAGGCGACTCGGCGCGCTCCTCGGCCGTCGCGGCTGGAACAGCGCCAGGCTGGTGAAGCGGTCGCCGTTTGCGCCCACGCGCGACATGCGCCGGCTCTCGCGCTCGTCCGGGCTCGCGGCCAGCAGCGGCTCGTCGCTACGTCGCCTGCTGATTTCTGAATCACCCGCAGCTGGTCGTGCCCGTGGAAGACGGGCCAGTTCTTGCCGCGCGCGCCGATCACCTCGACCGACTTAAAGAGCGAGCCCTGGTCCCAGTAGAGCCGAATCTGCTGGATCTTCTTTTTCCGGGTTGAAGTTGACAATGTGGACCTGTCTTCTGTTAGTCTCTGCAGAGTGCATACATCTCGGGGGGAGACACAACGGACAACTGGGAGGGTGACGACGCGGTCGAGCAGAAAGTTGTCGTCCATGCTGGGCAGGTATGCGCCGCCGCCGTGGCAAATGTGAGGGTGGTCTCGGTCTCGAGCACCCAGGTTCTGCTCGCACTGGATCGTGTTAAGCACCTTGAACTTGGACCGGACCAGCCGCTCCTGCGCGGAAGGTGCTTAGGATCGCGGCCGCACCGCTGACGCTGGTCAGGGTGGGGACATAGTTGATCGAGGCGTCGCTGGCGAGCGCTCCCGTCGAGGGTCCCGTCAGGTACGCTGCATACTGCGGCTGAGCGACATGGTGTCTTGTTCGTAAGTCTGTTCCTGGCGACAGAAAGGTGGTGTGCTTGGATGTCGGCAAGGCTGGGATGTCGGCAGGGACAGAAGGGGCGAGAGGCCCGTGTTTGTTGTCGTCCGCGTTTCCAAGGGGCAAGGGTAGCGTCGTGCAGCTGCGACCAGCGCCGGGTCTCCGTTTCGCGACCGTCTGTTTATGTGGACGGGTAGCGGTGCGGTATACAAAAATGCTGCTCTCTGCGGAGAGGCGCCCTGGCGCGCCGGCATTGGCAGCCGCTAGCTGGAAGGGCATGGCGGGGCGGACGAGGCTCAATGATGCTCCTGAAACGTGGCAGCGCCGGGGGTCTCGACGACCTGGCCGTTAATTTTACGATTTCCCGGTCGGCTTCACAGACGTGCGAACCAGTGAGTGGTTCAAAGATTGTGTACCGGGCCTCCTTTTGCGTGCGTCGAGCGAGCTGCAACGGGGCAAGCACTGTCTGGCAAGACGCTACCAGCACGTACCGCTCGCTATTGACAGCACGTCCTGTGGCAGTGAGCATCAAGCACCCTCTGTGGGCGATTCTGAAGCTGAGCGGTCACCCTTGAAGATGTCTGGTGTACATAGAAGCGTCGCCAGAAGTGCTGCCGAAGCGCCCTTGCAGACAGGCTACTCGGTGGTCATCTGCGTCGAGGTCGCTGCTGCCTTCATTTCCTTTGGCACTGCACCAGGTCGAGCGGCGGACTAGTCTTCACGGCGGCGCACTCGCCCGGCCGTGCTGTAGCGTGCAGCCGGCGTGTGACAGCATGCATGCTGAAATGAGGCCTCGCGGCGGTATGTACAGTGCCGCATGACAGCTGTCGGCCTGCAGGAACCGGCAACAGACGGCGGCCCTAACCGAGCAGCATT
>JAMXBC010000203.1:0-35482 GCA_024138005.1 Lumnitzera racemosa
GAAGAAGATACCCAGCAAGATAGCAGCTGGCACGATCTGGAATGCGAGTGGAAGCGCCATTGTACTGTGCCAGATGTGAAGGAGAGACCATAGCCAAGCCACTGTGCAACGAAGAAGCCCCAAGACAAGAAACCACTGAAGCAGACCGGATGGAACCACGCCACTTCGGAGGTGAAATCTCTGCGGCGTAGAGTGGGATCGTTGAGGTGAGCATACCGACAGCAACACCACCAATGAAGCGTCCCACGATCAGCATGGCCATGTTTCGCTGCTCCAGCTTGTAGTGCACTGCCGATGACTGATACGATTGAGCCGACCCAGATTGTCTTCTTCCTACCCATCTTATGGGCAAACAGCATGTTAATGATCGTTCCAAGGACGGCACCGCCCTGGAAGGCTGACACCACTCCTCCACTGTGTGTCATCTGGATTGTTGAAGTAGTCCTTGAAGGAGTCGACAGCGATGGCCTGCGATATGATACCACTAGGAATGTCAGCTTGTTGATGTGCCTTGATCGCCGACATACCTGTCATAGCCGAAGAGGAAACCTCCGATAGCCAAGAAGGAGGAGATGAGGAGTGCAGAGTTCTTGCCCATCTTGTGATCTTCCAACTCGCAGATCTTGTGGGGTGATTCTGGGGTAGCAGATGGTGGAGAAGGCTGCTCTATGATATAGAAGTCGCCATGTGTCTGCCATGTGGTTGTAGATGCATGTCTTGGCGCAAGAAGTCCAGGCTCGGAGAATGTTTGCCAGTGGCTTGATCATGCTGGACGGCAGAGATGTTGAAGCAGTGCCGTGAGCAGAGATCTCTGCCAAGGAGGTGCCGGATGCTGAGCAAGCCACTGCGGGCATTTCGAAGACTGGTACGCGGCCACGCCAGCCTTTTCGTCAATTCGGTGTATCAGCGTCCGTTGCTCGCGCTCCTCGTCATCGCGGCAGTAGGCATGACTGTCGACGGCAGCTCTGCTATTGTTGAAGTGTAGAAGAGTGATGCTGTCGCTCTCGTGTGATGCAAAAGTGTGTTGTAAGGATGAAGGTGGAAAGAACAGGAATTCACGGCTTTCATGAGCTTCTAGGCATCGATTGTGCGGAAGTCTCCTTCTTCTGGACACTTTCCAGCACGTCTCACGATCGACAAACAGCATACCACATCATTGTCACCGACGAGCTCAAACCAAGTGGTGATGCCAATATACCTAAGACTGCGTTCTGGACCACTGGTCGCATCGATTCATCGAAACAGAGAGACATACACTGTCGACCAGAATATGGCTTCAAAGCAACGACACTGTACCACTGGCGAGTATGGATATACGATGCGAAGACCAAGTGAGCTGTTCAGCATGGCAGGCATTCTACACAGCGTACCCACGATCGAAACGACTGCCGCCGTACTCCATGAACCAGAAGTACATTGCCACACTCAAGCTTGATCTTCAGAAGCTGGTTTGCAGATGAGCATGATCGTTGGAAGGCAGTATGGATCGGCAACGGCACAGACAAGCCTCTATACCTTCGTCGCACGTTCTCACTGCAGCGGCGGCCGTACAAAGTGATAGCCTTCGCTTCTGGTCTTGGCCACTTCAACCTTTCGATCAACGGTCAGCCAGCAAGTCAGCACCTCCTTGATCCAGGTTGGACCAATCCTCACAAGACAGTCCAGTACGTGGCATATGATCTCACAGAACTGGTGCAAGAGGGGGAGAACGCTATTGGCGCTCATGTTGGCAATGGATTCTATGCTGGCGATCAGGGTGATCGCTTCTTCTGGCCTATGTACGAGGACAACACATATGTAAGGTATGGCAACGAGCTTTGCTTCTTCGCTGAGCTGCATGTCATCTACGACGACGGACAGCACGACACCATCATTTCAGACGTCCACTGGAAGGTGCGAGCGAGCGCTACTACACTGGCCAACATCTATGCTTCAGAGGACCACGATCGACGAGCGTATCCATCAGGTTGGGACACTCCAGCCTTCGACGATACAGCCTGGGCGCCAGCAAAGCCTCTGACAGGTCCCAGAGGGTCGCTCAAGTATCAGAGCCAGCCTCCTGTCGTCATACAAGAGATCTTCGAGCCCAAGAGCACTATCACAACCACGCCCAGGTGTCATATGCTTCGATCTGGGCCAGAACTCTTCTATCATGCCAAAGATAGAAGTGAGCGGTCCAGCAGGAGCGATGGTGACCATCAGATACAGCGAGACGGCTGCTAAAGATGGTACAGTGCTCATGCCAGATCCTCTGTTCAAGCAGTTCGAAACGCATGTGTACTCAACATTCACGCTCGCAGGCACAGGTCAAGAGATCTGGCAAACAGACTTTAGCTTCACATCAGCACGTTACATCCAGATTGAAGGCGTAAAGACTTGCCTCTGACAGCTCAAGCGATCTCCCAATCATACATAGAGTGCAAGGACAGCACATTTCCTCAGCGTCACGCAGTCTGGGCTACCTGCGAACGGACGTCGACGACCGTCAACGCCCTCATCAAAGCATGCTACTACTCCTTCACCTCGAACCTCTTCTCCTACCACACCGACTGCCCACAAATCGAGAAGTTTGGCTGGCAAGAAGTCACACACCTACTCTACCCAGCAACGCAATACATGCGAGACATCGAAGCTCTACACACCAAGATCGTCGACGATGTCATCGATGCACAAGAGTCAGATGGTCCTCTGTCCACATGGCTCCAGAGATGCGATACATGTGCGGCCCTCTCCACGACACCATCACATGGGGCTGCAGCATCTGCTTCCTCCCTATCCTCACTAAGAGGTATTCGGCACCACATCATGCTTCGAGAAGGCATATCCAGCAGCCAAGGCGTACATGGGCTACATGAAGAGGGGAGCAGGATGGTGGACTGATAGAGCATGGTCTTGGTGACTGGGGCAGAGGTATTGCATGGGGCAATCTGCAGGCCAACATCGAGACTGCAGTCTACATCGAATGCCTGCGCAGTTGTGCCATCATGGCGGAAGAGCTAGGCCTTGCGAAGACAGCATCATTGGCAGAAGGAGTTGAGCGCATCACAAGCGTATACAACAGCAAGCTGCTCGTCACAGATCACAGCTGAAGCCATATGCGCACTACACCTCACGAGATGAGCCAGGCAAGATCGACTGCGATGCCATAGCACAAGCCATCGCCTTGCAATTCAAGCTTGTGCCTGCAGAGTACATTCAAAAGTCCAGCAAGCCTTCCTGGAAGACGTCAAAGACTGCCGCATTCGAGCAGGAGAGATTGGTCTCCGATACCTCTGGAACACCCTTCGAGACGTCAATCGACCTGACTTGCCTTGCAATGGCTCGTCAGGAAGAGCATCCTTCTTATATGAGGTTCTTGCGCAGAGGTGAGACGACATGCTGGAATTCTGGCAGGATGAGTGTCGAAGCAAGTGTTCACGATATGCTGGCACCATCTATGAATGGTTTACTAGACACTGTGCTTGGTCTGAGGATCGTCGAGGATGCGTATAGAGTGTTTGACGTTCGGCCTTGCTATGAGGGTGAGTTCAACATGGTGGAAGGTGAGGTGACTGTCCTTATGGACTCATCAAGATCAAGTTTGAGAGGTTGAGGCTGGGTCGTCACACGTCCGTTTGACGTTGACTGTGCCTTTCGGTACGACTGCGAGGGTGCTGCTGCCAGCACAACTCTGGATAAGCAGCAGAGCACTGGCTTGGATGACGATGTTGCAGTTGTCGATGGAAGGCTCCTGCTACAGCATGGCTCGTATGTTCTGGCGATCTCACCTGAGAAGCAATGAAGGTCTCAAATGGGTATACAGTCTTACATATCGTACTACGCTCGAGCTTGGCTCTGCATTGTCGACAGTGTTGCTTTCGTTCGTGCTTGTGGTCACAGATTGTTCCTCTGTCAGTGTCTGCGTCCACTGGACCCTCTGGACACTCACCATTGACCAGACGCACTGCTTGTACCACGACCTCAAGCATGGCGCTCAGGCGGGTGCTAAGCAGAGGCAGCAATGATGCTGCAGATGATGTTGTTACATTGACGTCAATCGACGCTCTCCATGCTCGTCATGACAAGAGATCAGCCACGTTCATTGGCATCTCATCGATCTGGGTTGAGTAGTACACTGAGATGTCAGCACAAGCTCCCTGTCGACTGTCTCACTCACACTCAATGTCTCGTAGGATACGAACATCCTCGCTAGTGACGAAGTTAATAGCAACGCCCTTGCGACCGAATCGTCCAGATCGGCCAATGCGATGGATTAGTTCTCTCGATTGCTTGGCAAGTCATAGTTGATAACCAAACTGACTTGCTGCACATCAATGCCTCTTGCCCAGACATCAGTCGTGATGAGCACACGGCTGTTGCCCTGCCTGAACTCCTGCATGATGCTGTCACGCTCCTTCTGTGGCATCTCGCCATGCATACTGCTAACTGTAAAGTTGGCGTCTCGCATCTTCTCAGTCAGCCATTCGACCTTCCGGCGAGTGTTGCAGAAGATCACTGCTTGTGTGATTGGTGAGAGTGTCGTAGAGGTCGCATAAGGTATCGAACTTCCAGTCTTCCTTCTCCACAGCGATAAAGTACTGTTTCAGACCCTCCAGTGTCAATTCGTCTCGCTTGACAAGGATTCGCACTGGATCTGTCATGAACTTTTGTCGTCATGTCCAAGACGTCGTATGGAAGTGTAGCGCTGACAACCACTACCTGTGTTGCTGGCGGAGGTATCGATACACATCATAGATTTGTTCTCTGAATCCCCGATTGAGCAGCTCGTCTGCCTCATCCAGTACCAGCATCTTGATGTGACGAGTGCGCAGATTCCGTCGTCGAATCATATCTGCCACTCTTCCAGGTGTGCCACTGACCACATGTTGTCCATAGTCCAGCTTCCTGATATCTTCTCCTACATTCGTTCCTCCAATACAAGCATGACACTGGACATTCATGTAGTCGCCCAGCGCCAGCATGACGCTCTGGATCTGTGTTGCGAGCTCTCGTGTAGGACTGAGGACTAGAGCTTGTGTCTCGCGCACCGCAGTGTCGATGACCTGTAGGATACTGATGCTGAAGGTCGCTGTCTTTCCAGTACCGCTCTGTGCTTGAGCGATCGTGTCGCGACCCTTGCAGATCTGCACGATGGCTCGCGACTGTACTGCTGAAGGTGATTCGTAGCCGTAGGCGTAGATTCCACGAAGTAAGGTTTTCTTTTAGGTGCATGGCTTCGAAGGTCGGCGCAACCGTGACCTCTTTGGAGGTTGAGAATTCCATACGCTCGTCCATCTTACGGTCGATGTCGTCGCCCATGGTTGCGGATGTGGTGTGAGAGGAGAAAGGTTGTTGTGAGGGTAGGAAGAAAGTTTAGACCTCGAAGTTATGCATGTGAGCTTGAACTTGTGGAGCGTCATGCGGAAGGCACGATCCAGGAACAGATCAACGTCAGTGAAGCTGCACAACCCCGTTCAGAATAGGCAATGCGACACAAAAACACTGCTACGATGCGCTCAAGCGTACTTATCACTGCGTAGTCTACTCGCCATTCATTCAAATCATCCTCCTCTTCTCTCCAGATCGCAAGCCAGGACTTTGGCAGACACATGTACAGCTCAAGCTCTGAAGTGTCAAAGCAAGCACCGTTGTAAAGTGTAGGCCAACCGCCGCTCACAGGCAGAAAGCCTGTCAAGCCTCCAATGAGCAGGTTGCGGGACTTTTGACATGACATTGTGTCTTCCCCTCTTCCACTGAGAGTAGTAACAGTCCTTAGGTTGCTTCTCCTGCCAAGATATCGTCAAGCCTTTGCTTATACATGGGATTTGCACTCCTCTTGGGCCCCATCGTATATGGCTTGATCTACGATGCGAAGCCTACCACGAGCTCCTCAAAGGTCTTCTCATAGCCAGCGACTATGCAGGCTCGTAGGACCGGTATCAGCAACCATGGCCGACGTCTGGCAAGTTCACGGTATGTCGTCTCCTTCGCAATCGTCGGGATACCAGATCAGATATGGCGTATCATCCAACATGTCGTCAATCAGGATGTTGTTCATGATGTATCTCGCTGCGATCGCAGGATAGAGCTTCCTTTGATACTCTGCTTCCGCCACCAAACAGCAAACCTGTGTTGTGGTAGATCCCATGAACACAGCAATCTAGCTCTCCGCTATATGCTGGGCCGCCTCAGACGCACATAGCGATCGATGTCTCCATTGTAGGCAGCCATGCGGATAGATTGTCCTTGTCCACCAGAGGAAGGTCAAGAGGCAGTGGTGATGACAGCAATCGATCCAGGATTCGTCTCTAGGCAGGTCACTCCGAATCTGTGCTTTCGACGTCGATGTTGTAGTCCTCAGTGATGTTGAAATTGAAGAGATGCCTGTCGAACCCATCTGATGTTGGCAGAGTCTCGCAATCCCACTCATCTTCCGTGACCAAATCTGGTTCGTAGAAACATTGCTGATCAGCAATGAGCTGCGAGAGCAGTATCAGCATTGAGACGAGCAGGCTGAGCAGTTTCTGGCGAACTGATCTGTTGTAGTCATTCCATGACACTGAAGAGCACTGGGATGTGCCATTATCGATGAATATTGCCGTGCTACCAGCAGCTCGTGCCTCTTCGGCAATGTGAGTGTCTGGTAAGAGGTCCAGCTCAAGGAACAAGTTGGTCATAGCCTGCTACTGCCATGCTCTGCCAACCTGGTAAGCCATTGATGGATACCTCTTACCAGCTGTCGATACGTATCTTCCTTAGCCACATCAGGGAACCAGATGCAATATGGCATCTCGTCGTCAGTTCGCATGTCTGGCACAATGTCGCTCATGATCCTCCTTGCATTGATGGCCCGACTGAAGAGCGGGTCCAGACATACAGCTCTTCAGCAAAGCCTGGCGTGTGCAGTATACCTCGCACGTGCATATGCGTAGCAATGGCAAGCCGAGCCCTGAGCCAAGCGTATCCCTTTATAGTATCAATGATGTCTGCGCGATTGTTCCCCTCTGAGATGTAGCCTTGTTTCCAGATCTGGCACTGGCTCTTCAACGTTGGTGGCGGTCTCCATCCTCCAAATTAATTTGGAAGGGTGAGGAAAGGATGAACGGTGCTTGAGTAGATGTTAGGACGAAGACTCTGATGACCGCCTAGACGACAGCATATACCTACACTATCGTGAGTCACTGAGTAGCAATACCTACCTAGATCCTGATGAACAGGCACTTGTGCAAGCCCACTACGGGGCTCAGCGAGCAACAGCACCCGGCAGGGTGGCTGTATGCTTTGACAGTCTCTGAGAGCAGCACTTGAGCACGCACAGTCGACTGCCGTGCGCGAGTTGTCGTCGTGCCAGCAGAGAAGTGTGAGTCAGTGCAAGGCGCAGCAAAGGTATTAACTGAAATCATGTAGAAAGCGCGAAGTGTTATGGAGATAGTCTTGGACTCACGTAAGCACAGACCATCTCAAAAGTATGCGACTTCATTTCTGAGAGCCAGACACAACACTCACGCCATCCTCAGCAGGCTGTAACAGCATTTGCGCACCACTATACAATTCTTCGAGGGCGCTACATCGTACTCCATCACGGTGCATATCCTCGGCACAAAGCTGCATACCAATCTCGCAAGTCGAAGGCAGCGCAGCCGCGAAGCTGCGCATCGACCATGCTCTACGAGGACTTGCGCTTCATCCACGAAGATGTAGAGCGTCTGGAGCAAAGCGATCGCTGATCGCAACCTAGAGGACCCTCAACTGGTAAGTGGCACTCGATCTGACCTCCTTGACAGAACTTACAGCTCATAGACCCGTACCAGGCTGGCACGCGACCATGAAGTGGCCTTCTTCGTTTCCCGAATACAAGAGCAGAGTCAACGAGCGTTACGGATATACAAAGAGATGCAAGATGAGAGGGTGAAAGAGATACAATCCATCAGTACAGGCGACAGCATGGAGAGTTCTATAAACAGTTCAACGACATCAAGGACTTCCACAAACGCAACCCTGGCCAGCCCGTCGAGAATCTGGAAACGATATACCGACGACCTGAGAAGGGTGGGGCTGCGAACGGATATGCTGGTAACATGGACAGTATGTTCACAGGCGAGGAGGACTATGGACGCTTCTTCGACTCACACAACTGCATGAGGAATACCTCAACCTCAAGGGTGTGAGAGGAGTGCAACGTCTGACGTATGGCGAATATGTTGAGATATTCGACAAGTTCACAGCGCCGCAGTGCCCATCAGCAGGAAGGACAAGCTCACAGATGGATACTTTAGCTATATCTCAGGTCTGGCAAGCTATCTGGAGACATTCTTCCGCAAGGCGAAACCTTTGGGGGAGCTGAGTAAGATCTTTGCTGGCTTTGACAGGGAATTTGAGGAGCAGTGGGAGGCAGGCAAGATCGAAGGCTGGGAGGCTGCTGCTGCAACGAACGCATCACTACCGAAGGCACTGGAGAGGTATCTGGTGTGCAGATTGTGAGAAGGAGTTCAAGAACGATAGCGTCTACAAAGCACATCTCACAGGCAAGAAGCACATCCGCGCTGCAGAGGCGAAGAAGAGCACAAACGGCACAGCAGATCTCAAGACAGCAGGTCTGGACAGACTCAAGGAGCGAGCAGTGGCCGAGCGAGAATACCGCATCCGTAAGCTTACTGGCGCAATGCAGACTGTCAAGTCAGACACTCGTGCAAACATTGAGCGCAAGCAGGCATGACAGAGCGAGAGCGAGAAGAGGAGATTGCCAAGCAGTACGCAGACGAAGGTGACTTCGTCGTCAGAAAGGAGGAAGACAACAAGGACGACGATGGCGAAGAGAAGATATACAACCCTCTCAAATTGCCACTTGCCTGGGATGGAAAGCCGATCCCATTCTGGCTATACAAGCTGCATGGTCTTGGCACAGAGTACTCTTGCGAGATCTGTGGCAACTTCACATATATGGGGACGTCGTGCCTACGAGAAGCACTTTTCAGAGGCACGGCATCTGGGTGGTTTGAAGTGTCTTGGCATCACGAACACAGCACTCTTCCGTGAGATCACCACCATCTCAGATGCAATGACATTGCATGCCAGCTGCAAAAGGACAAGAAGCAGAAGGCCGAGCAAGAGAAGGACATTGTTGAGATGGAAGACAACAGTGGTACTGTCATGCCTTGGAAGGTCTGGAATGATCTGAAGAGTGAAGGATTGCTGTAAGGCGTGAGGCTGAGGGTGGTCAGTGTCGATGCAAGCTCAGCGCATGCCAAGCTTTGACGATGGTGCTGCTAATGACTGCTAGACATGTACACTACACATCAACGTACAAAAAATGATCAATCAGCGGGAGAGTCAACTTTCTGTTGCCCTTGAGGATGTGGTACCCTGCAGCAGCCACAACGTGCGTCTGCAGCACTTCTTATTGGTCAATTCTTCGAGCAAGACCTAGACCTTGTCCAAGGCACACGACCTTCGCAACTTCTCGCAGCACATCCTGCAACTCTCCACGACATGACTGAAGAAGCAGAGATGGCCATTGTGCCGAACGACGAAGAGCACCATGGTGCAGCACAAGTACGGCCGCCGACGCCGTTGTCAGCCGTCTGCCAGCTTTGGCAAGCAGTACCAGAAGGATATCACTCCATCAGGACAGTCGATGAGCCACTGTACACCGCAGCGAAGAGCTTGCCAATGTGGCGAAGCTGTCTGAGATATGCGCTGTTCGGGCTCTTCATGCTAGCTCTCCTGATCATCACAGAGACGGCAGGTCAGTACCCATCCTGGACGGCCTCATCAAGACTGCAGCGGGCCAGACAGAATCCCTCAGAGACTACAGCACAGCCAGCGCAGGTCACACCTCGCTATGCCGCCAGCGCCAAGAGTGGAGGACTTGAGCAGACCTCAGCAGCAAGCGTACGTCAATGCTGTCTTGTGCCTCAGAGACCAGCCATCGCACTGGTCTGCCAACAAGGACAGAACAGCTCTAGATGACTTTCCATGGGTCACACCACGAAGGCTACTTTCACACACAACAGCGCACCTTTCTTGCCCTGGCATCGCTACTTCCTCCACATCTACGAGACGACACTACGAGAGAAGTGTGGCTATGATGGCGGCTTGATCTACTGGGACTGGACCTATCGACAGCGATGCACTGGAAAAGAGTCCTGTCTTCGACCCAGAAACTGGCTTTGGTGGCGACGGTGAGGTAGGAGCTGCTGCCACTGTTGGCCGCACTGGACGCTGTGTGATCGACGGACCTTTCGCCAACCTCAATGTCAGCTACTACGATGTCAAGCTGCAGCCTCACTGCTTGTCTAGAGGCTTCAGAGACCAGGACGGCAAACTTGGACACATCGATGGCCATGATATTTCACCTGCTTCAATGAAGAAGTCCTCAGCATCGACAGCTACGAAGATTTCGTGGCCCTGATGGAGTCAAGAGTGCATGATGCCATTCCGTTTGGCATTGGTGGTGACTTTGAGACTTTCACTGCGCCATATGACCCAATCTTCTTCCTGCACCATACACAGCTTGATCGATTGTGGTGGATGTGGCAGCAGCGTGGCAATGGAAGCAGAGTGAATGCATATGGTGGCCACAAGCAGCGTCACTCCATCGAGCTGGCGTCGTTAGACGACGAAATCAAGATGAGAGGCTTGGCGCCGTTGATGAAGGTCGCTGAAGTCATGGACACACAAAGTAGTCTACTGTGCTATAGATATTGAAGCCCTCCAAAATGCTGCATCAAATTCCTGGCCCCACCGTTGATCGCACCTTCCTGACTCACGTCGAATGAAATATTTCGACCACAATCTCAATCACACACAATCACCTCGAATCATGGCAGCAGCAAAGTAAATCGATGCCTTGACAGCCCAAAGCCTGATCCAAAGCCAGTCCAAGAGCTGGATCGCTACCTCACCCTTCGCACATACATCAACGGCTACGCACAGACTCAGGACGACCTTGATCTCTGGAAGGCAGTGAGACTTAACAAGATCGCTATTGGACTGGTTTAAGCAGGGCAACAAGGTTGTACCAAACCTCGCACGATGGTTCAACTTCATTGAAGAGACGGCAAGGCCCTCAGCTGAGCTGGCAGCGAGACCTAAAGAGGCGATTGTGGACGATGGAGCAAGCTATGATATTGGTCTGCCAGACACGGATAAGGGAGTAGTCACGAGGTTTCCCCCAGAGCCATCTGGATACTTGCATGTCGGACCATGAAGGCTGCGCTTCTGAACGACTACTTTGCGCACAAGAAGTACAAGGGCAAGATGTACTTGCGCTTTGACGACACCAACCCATCGAAAGAGAAGGAGGAGTTCCAGGACTCATTGTGAAGGATCTGGAACTCATGGCAATCAAGCCAGATGCTGTCACATACACGAGCGATACTTCAAGATGTTACATGACAAGTGCAAAGATCTGATCAAGATGGGCTATGCATACGCAGACAACACACCACAGGACAAGCTGCGTGAGGAGGCGATGGCAAGGATCGAGAGCGTACACCCGCAACAAACTCTGTGGGGAGGAAGTCTGAAGCATTTCGAGGAGATGGAGAAGGGCACGGAGGAGGGCACAAAGTGGTACATTCGTGCCAAGATCGACATGAGCAGCGTCAATGGTCGCATGCGAGATCCAGTCATCTACAGATGCAACCCAGAGGCACATCACCGCACAGGTACGACGTGGGAAGATGTATCCTACCTACGACTTTGCTGTCCCATCGTCGACAGCGGGGAAAGGGCATCACACATGTTTCTTCGAACACAGAGTAACAACGATGCCAACGAGCAATATCAGTGGTTCCTGAAGACTCTCGGCTTGAGAGTTGTACACAATGGAACTTCTCTCGCATGGACTTCATCAAGACCTTCCTCTCGAAGCGAAAGCTGACCAAGCTGGTGGACTCTGGCAAGGTCTGGGGCTGGGAGACCCTCGATGCCAACGTGCGAGGTGTACGTCGACGAGGTATGACTGTGCCAGCATTGCAAGGAGTACATCTCAAGCAAGGACCAAGCAGAACGTCACCTTCAGGACTGGACATCATTCTGGGCAACCAACAAGAAGCACATTGATCCGTGGCACCTCGCTACACTGCTGTCGAGAGCAAGAACAAGGTCAAGTGCACTGTGCTTGGCGCTCCAGAGGCTCCACGAACAGATGAGAAGGATTGCATGCCAAGAATGCTGAGGTCGGCAAGAAGAAGGTGTCTTCAGCAAGAACATCATCCTGGACCAGGCAGATGCACAGTCTTCACTGACAACGAGGAGATCACATTGATGAAATGGGGTAATGCTATCGTCAGGAAGAAGAAGACATATACACTCAACCCTCTCAACTTGTCCGATCTGAGGAGGACAAGACGTCTCTGAGCTCGAGCTTGAGCTGCACTTGCAAGGAGACGTTAAGAAGACGTCGAAGAAGGTCACATGGCTGTCAGAGGACCAAGAGCTGGTGCCTTTGACAATGTACGACTTTGACTACCTGATCACGAAAGATAAGCTGGAAGAAGGACGATGTGCTGGAGGACTGCTTGACACCGGTCACAGAGATCAAGACTGAGGCCCTGGCAGATTGCAATGTTGCTAGCTCAAGGAGGGTGACATTGTCCAATTCGATCGCAAAGGCTACTTCAGGATTGACAAGGCACTGGCACATGGACAAAGGTGGTAGCATTCCAAATTCCTACCGGCAAGAAGTAGATATGGTTACACTGTGTCCCCTGTCCATCGCCCACTCAATCGCTCACATCTCCCTGCAGCACATTCGCGGCGTCTTCTCACCAACTGTCTGCTTGGTCGCCAAATCTGAATCATGTTGTCCTCTGCAGCACTGCACATCACCCAAGGATCATTCTTGTTCCACGAAAAGTCGCTGACTCTGTTTGTGTGTCCTCCATGCATGAACAGCACCTCTGGTGGGCCATCCTCTGCATCCTCGGTGTTGCTCCATTCCTGCACATGACAGATCCCAGAAGATGACTCTTCGATCGTCTGCTGATGAGGCCAGATGGCGCTGTCTGTTGGGTGCCAGTCGACCTTGGTGATGACGTCCTGGTGGCATTCAAGGCTGTGAATCTTAAATTTGGGAAATCGTAGGTCGAAGATGCCATTGTCTTGTCGGCAGAGCCAGTGGCAAGAGCTTGTCGTTGTTGGGTGGAAGGCGAGTGTGTTGATGGGCGTCGCTGTGGCCATTTTCGAAGACAATCTCTGCCTTGTCGTGGTAGGACTTGCGCATGTCGACGATTTGATGTGAGGTCGTCAGAACTGAGCCGAAAATGTTCTTGCCAAAGATGGGTGGTACTGCACATCGTTGACGGTGGAGGAGTGGTGGGTGTACTTTCGTGCAGGCTTGACAGTTTTGCTGTTCATTGTAAAGTCCTTCTCCAGATCCCAGAGGCAAAAATGTGGTATCTTCACCACCAGAAAGTAGCTGTCCTTCGACAAATGGGTTCCATTTCCAATGCAAAGCCTTCCTTGGTATGACCAACAAGCTTGGCCTGTGGCTTGGCAGTTTGTCTGTTCCCTCGTCCTCTAGGCATTGAGGAGTGCTTCGTACGATCCCAGATATACACACATCGATCTGCGGCCCAAGTGGCATGATTCTGGGTTCTGAGGCTGGTAGCGAGCCTTGTTGACTTCGGTGGGATTAATGATAGATTGAACGATCTTATAGGTCATCTGGCCTTGGCTTGCGCCATGACCGCCAATCTCACCAGTCTCTTCGTTGTAGTCGTCGACGTTTGGGGTAGGTGCATTTGGAAGCTCTACGTGACGATGTTGAGCTTGTCGCAGGTCTGAGCCAGAGCTGTGTGTGCGATGAGAAGTCGATGTTCGCTGAAGTTTTTGCCAGGACATCTCGTCGGTCTGGAAGCCACTGAACTGTGAGGTTGGCCATGTGAGCGCCCGACTGTACATGACATCGTAGAGGAAACTGAGTTCTTCTTCCAAACCTTGTATCCTCGTTGATGATCTTGTTCTGGATCTGCTCGCTCTCGCTGAGAGCCGTGGCTCAGACATCTCCTGGTCCTCCATGATGTGTGAGGAGAGCCTCCAGAGGTGTGGTTGTGGAAAGCGGCAAGATATAGGTTGGCTCGTTTGCTGTGGGGTATGTTTCTTTCACAAGTGAAGCAAACGAAGTCGCGTTAAGTGGTTCTGCAGACGCGATGCTTGATAGAGTGCACGGGCCTCCACACTTTACCAAAATGCGTCTGGCAGGGCTCCACAGTCGCTCTTGCCTATGACGGTTGTACTGAGTGCTGACCTTTTCTCTTCTTCAAGGACTCCGTGTCGTGATTGTCGCACCGCCTCCTCTTCCACCCACCTTCTTCTCGCCGTCCGGCGCTGACCTTTGGCCTCAGCAACATCCATACGCAGCATAAGCACAATTAGAAATCTAAGCACCCATCATGGGAAGTCGCTCGCCACGTTGCACGACGACCATCTACTGACCAAGAGCTTCACAGGTGTTCCAAAGTTCTTTCGATGGCTCTCAGAGCGATACCAGCTATCTCACAGCTGATAGCTGGATACGCATCCCAGAGTTCGACTGTCTCTACCTGGATATGAATGGTATCATCCACAACTGCACGCATAGCAATGCCGATACACACACCAAGCATACTCCCGAAGATGAAATGTTCATAAAGATCTTCAATTACATCGAGCATCTTTTGGCAAGATCAAACCACAGAAGTTGTTCTTCATGGCTATCGAGGTGTAGCACCTAGAGCCAAGATGAATCAGCAACGATCTCGTCGCTTCAGGACTGCGCTCGACGCTGAGAACGCCCGTAACAAGGCGATCAAGGAAGGTCTCGAGCTACCTAAGGAGGCTCCATTCGATTCCAAATGTATCACACCAGGCACAGAATTCATGGAGCGTCTCACACGACAGCTGAAGTATTTCATTGCGAAGAAGGTCAGCGAGGACACTGAGTGGCAAGGCTGTGAGATTGTGCTCTCTGCACGAGGTACCAGGTGAGGGTGAACACAAGATCATGGAATACATTCGTCAGGCCAAGAGTCAGCCACACTACGACCCAAAACATTAGACATTGTTTGTATGGTCTGGACGCTGATCTGATCATGTTGGGTCTTCTCTCGCATGATCCACACTTCTGTCTTTTGCGAGAGGAAGTCACATTTGGCCGCCAAGGCAAGTCAAAGAGCCAGGAGCTGGAGCATCAGAACTTCTACCTACTACACCTTTGCATCGTTCGAGAGTATCTGGAACTGGAATTCCAGGAACTGAAGCAGCCTGGCGTGCTTCGTGGCATCGAATTTGATCTGGAACGAATCATCGACGACTTCATTCTCATGGCATTCTTCGTCGGCAACGATTTCCTTCCCAACCTACCTCACCTGCACATCAACGAAGGCGCTCTGTCGCTGATGTTCGGCGTCTACAAGCAAGTCCTACCAAAAGCTGGCGGATACATCAACGAGAGTGGCGAGATCAACCTCAAGCGCTTGGCGCTTCTGCTGGAAGAGCTTCGTCATGTTGAGTACCGATTCTTTGAGCATGAGAATCAGGATGCTAGCTGGCTTAAGGACAAGGGCGCACAGAAGCAGGATGTCATGGAGAGAGTCAACCGTAAGGGCGTGACTGTCATGACGTCTCAGCAGAAGAGCTTACACACAAATCAAGCAGTACGTCAATGGTCGTGCTACATTCTAGCAGCACAGCATTGCCACTGGACATGCCAATGACGCTCAAGGCGCCGACAGAGCATTCGTGGAGGAGCTTGCACACAGCTTGCATCTGCAATGCTCCAATGTCGTCGACGACGAGGGCAATCGCCACCTTCAGCTCAGTTTCCCAGAACGACCAGAGGCAGATGACTCTGACGATGAGGAGACGAAGAGGCACAAAGCGCACTGCTGCGAGTGTTCAAGCAGTACGATCGTGCTAAGATTGAGGACGTCACAGCTGAGCAAGCACAAGCCAAGGCAGCTGAGAAGTATGACCAGAAGTTTGACGACTGGAAGAACAAGTACTACACTGAGAAGTTTGGCTGGGGTCTCAAGGACGAAGACAAGCTTCGTGAGCTCACTGAGAATTACGTCCAAGGTCTGCAGTGGGTGCTGTTTTTACTACTACAGGGAGTAGCAAGCTGGCCTTGGTACTTCCAGTATCATACTCACCTATGATCAGCGATGTCAAGTTCGTGTGGGTGCCAACATGGACTTCAAGCTTGGTCAACCATTCCACCCATTCCAGCAGCTAATGGTGTGCTCCCAGATCGTAGCAAGTCGATTGTGCCAAAGGTCTACTGGGATCTCATGACCAATCCTTCTTCACCTATCATCGACTTCTATCCTCGCGACTTCCAGCTCGAATGAACGGCAAGAAAGCTGAGTGGGAGGCTATCGTCAAGATCCCATTCATCGACGAGAAGCGTCTGCTCTCAGCCATGGCTCCCAAGGATGCGCTCCTATCCCCAGACGAGAAGCGCCGCAACGATTTTGGTGTCACTATGAAGTTCGTCTACAGCAAAGACCTGGACTATGCATACCCTAGCAGTCTGCCAGCACATTCCCAGATCTGGATCACTGTCATTGTCTGGAGAACATCTTTGAGCTTCCTACCAATGGAAGGCTTGGAGGTCCATGTCGGTCTTGTCAAAGGCGTTAAGCTTGGCGCTGCAGCTCTTGCTGGCTTCCCTTCATTACAGACACTTCCACACACAGGCACTCTTGGCTTTCATGGTGTGTCTGTCTTCCAGCAAGAGTCTCGCAACGAGAGTATGGTCGTCACCTTGTCAGAAGGTGAGGAGAAGGCTGGTACAACGGAGGCTCTCCAGCGCCTTGGCAAGGCCCGTCCATGTTGGCTACCCATTCTTGCAGGAAGGCAAGTCATTAGCGTCAGTGATGAGCTGATGACATTACCGTTTGGATGATCCAAGCAAGCCAGCAGAGCAGAGCAACATCATCTCCACTCAGCACAGCGACATGGAGACATCTGCCTGGCACAAGAAGGCTCATCGCATCGAGCAGTTTTACTCTAAGCGACTGGGACTGGTCATTGGTACTATGGAGAGCCTGGTGCAAATCCATCCACTTGTCGGTCTTCGCAAGACCGAGGATGGCGCTACTGTCAAAAGAGTATGCACCTGTGCCTGGCCTTGAGCCAGACTATGCAACACAGACGATCGTCGACAAGGTCATCTCAGAGGATCAGCGATTCCTTGAAAAGGCAGCTGTTGCACTAAGCGAGGAGTTCCCAGTCGGCAGCAAAGCATTCTTCCTGGAGATATGGCCTATGGTCGACCATTGCAGGTCACTGGCTACTCTGACGATGCTCAAAGGCGGAGATTCTGGGTCAGTGTCCTTGGATCCAGGAACAAGAGTTTGGACATCAGATCGTACGAGACGCTGAGCGTCGTGATCCATACCAGCCTGCTTATGCTGTTGCTCGGATGCTCCATCTGCATCCTTTGGTGCTTAGCAAGCTCACATCAGCATTCAACATCAACAGCTCTGGTCTACGTCTTAACCTTGGCCTCAATCTGAAGTTTGAAGGCAAGAAGCAGAAGGTACTTGGCTATTCACGCAAGAGCGAATCTGGCTGGGAGTACAGCCGAAAGCCATCGACCTGCTCGTACAGTACATGACAAAGTTCCCACAATTCATTGCTAAGATCTCTCAGAATCCAAACTGGCGATGGTTGGGAGGACACAGACTTCTTCCCTGAGAATGAGGCAAAGGCGAAGGTCAAGAGATTGGCACCTGGCTGAAGTCTGTGGAGACCAAGAACTTTGAAAAGGTGCCTCTGGATGCTGAGCAGCTCGATGGAGATACTGTCAAGCTGATCGAAGGTGCTGCTGATCAGATCAATGGTGCAGCACCACCACCAGATGGTAAGCGATTGAAGAACATTCCAAGACATGCTCTACTGGATCCAAAGGAGGCAGAGTATCGCACCAGTGGACAGCAGTTCAGCCTGGGCGATGCGTGGTGTATGTGCTTGACTCTGGAAAGGTGTCTATCGCTATGCGAGGCACAGTCATTGGCAAGACACGCACAATCCAGTCGTTGCTCTTGGACATTGTCTGGGACAATACCTTCCTGGCAGGAACGACCCTGAGCGGCCGCTGTTCAGAATTCAGAGGCCAGACAGTGCCAGCAGATGCTGTCCTCAACCTTAGCGACAGACAAGTCGTCGCAGGCAGCAAGGCATCAGCTCAGCGTGCGCCACAGCAGCACATCACACAATTGCGAGGCCGTGGAGGTGCCACGACGAATGCATACGGTCTGCCAGGACAGGAGCTTCGACAAGCTGCAGCACCTGCGCCGCTACAGGGTAGCTTCAAGTCAGCGGTTGCTGGAGCAAGAGGTCGTGGAGGCTCACAGGCACTACCAATCCACACACAGGCTAACGGACGTGGTCGTGGTATGCCAAATGGAAGAGGCAGAGGTGGCAACCGACAAGGCTACACAGTCATTGACAATACAGACCCAGATGAGGGAGTGATCAGGAACAGAAACGACTTTCGACCACAGAGCTACACAGCCGTACCACCGCCTGCAGCGCTGAACAATGATCGTGGAAGAGGTAGAGGTCGTGGTGGCCGTGGACGAGGTAGAGGTGGTCGTGGTCGTGGTGATGGTGTTGCAGCCTAGGAAGCTGGACATGGCATACCAATCGACCGCGAGCACGACGTTATGAGGAGCCTATCGCTATGCGCACACGATCACGGACGCAGGAGAATGAGGAGCCTATCTCGACGGCCGCCATTGCTTATGCTGTCTTTGCAGAGCAGTTCACGCATGGCGAAGCAGCATGGGCAGAATTAGTCCAGAGATAG
Source organism: Lumnitzera racemosa (assembly GCA_024138005.1). NCBI lineage: Eukaryota > Viridiplantae > Streptophyta > Magnoliopsida > Myrtales > Combretaceae > Lumnitzera > Lumnitzera racemosa. Next base: position 18,779 of record JAMXBC010000203.1, read on the forward strand.
ATGCAAGCGACATTGCGTACACTTTGCGGCAAAGATGGCCAACATTGACACAACGGGACGTGCATCATGTGCTGTCAGAGGCTGCGCTTGGTGGTGTTGTGGCGAGCGATGCAGCACGACAATGTTCCTACCATGTCTCGGCTGTAATCTATTGATGGCTAGATTGACCGTCAATTCACACTTGCTCAGAAACCATTACTACCACTTTTTGCACAAGTGTAATTCAAACGATGGCGGTCTGGTTCAAACGTCAGACTGTATCGTCTCAGCCTTGAAGTGTATACATCCTGCGCTTTTGAGAGTGTGGTGAATAGAGATCGAGCATGTAATCTGCATCCTGCAGGCTGAGCTTCTTCTGATTGCCGCCAATGGAAGACACATCTGGCCAGAAACGATCCTTGACGGTGCATACGCTGGTGTGACCATGTGAGCTTCTCTCCCTCTTTGGTACAGAGCTAGTAGACGAGATGGCTCATGCCCAGGAGAAGCAACTCCTCACCAATGCCCGCAGCGAGAAAAATCATTAAGCACGCCAATGCTATGACGATCGCGGAGACCAGATCCCGGCATGCACTGGCGTGGGACGCCATTTTGTTGGTGTGGGATGTCAGAGCCGAAAGACAAACAATGGCTTCAATCCTGTGCCTCATGTTGTATTAAGGAGGACTGCTGTACTCAGCTCAAAACAATTGCGAGACTTATCTTCTGCTGCTTGCCGTCTGATGTGTCTCTTGCTGGTTCAGAAATGGAAGATCTTCCACGGTGAACCCTGGGCGAAGATCACGAGGAAGGCCTGCATGGCTGAGAAGCCATCCCACCATCTCCAATCGGAGCAGGATCATCGTGTGCCCGGCATTCTAGCCTTGACTTTGGGAGCGAACACCTCTAGCCCCAACGGTCAAGCCAACGCTATCTCTACGCTACGTTCAGGGCAAGGCACCAGGTACAGCTGAGATGTGAAGATCGACAATCTCTCAGCAAAAAAGCTGCGAGGGTCGCGACTTCCCTATCTACGAGCAAAGCCCGGCAGCTTCACCTCGTTGCCCCCAACGCTCTTCCGCTCAACAACACATCCCGCAGTGCAGAGCAGGGCCGCAGTGCAAGACAACAGCTTGATTGGAGAGACATCAGCGACTACAATCCTCTGGCGTGGTGTCCTGTGCTGCCACACCGACCGCACGCGCCTTTGACAGCCGCAGCCACACGATCCAACCAAAAAGTCTCGCACGCACTGGACACAGCAAGGTTCATCCCTCCTCCTCCATTCACCATTCCTTCGGTGACGGAAGGTCAGACTTATTTTCAGCATCACATCTGCAAGCAACTCCTCTTTCTGTGCGACCTTCAGCCCAAAGAGAAGCTCCACAAGCTTTGGCTTGCTCGAACCTCGTGGCCGACCGACAACTCATTCTACCACTGCGATTCTCGCATGCATAAGCGCCAATATCTCCACTCTTCCCTGATGCTGCCTGATCAAACAGGGCTCAACCTTGTGCTGGCACGAAGGACGAACCACGGACCTTTCTGACGAACCACACTACATTCTCTCGTCAGACTGAGACCACCGACGGATCAGCTGCTGACTGGCTTGTTTCGAGCTGGGAACCTTTCAAAACCATACACGAACACTGCAACGAGAAAAGAGACGGACATAACCAGTAAGAGGCATAAGGTCGTGCTACCTTCTCTTGGCCCACATGTCAAGTTCCTCGCTTCTCATCCCATGGAGAACTTCTTCATCAATCCAACCATGTCACAGGACAATTCAATGGAGAGCTTTGCAAGGATATCAGTCATGAATGACACTCCTAACAGGGTCAGATTGGGGGCATGAGGATGAGGCTGTGGTCAAGACTGTCAGGCCCGTCTCTACTATACAGGATCTATTCGCAGCACACAACTTCAGGACAAGTACTCTTCAGAAGAGGAAGCTGCTTCACCACGAGACAGCGAAGGACATGACCTCAGCTACACTTCAACGACGACTTCCTCGATGCACCTCTACCAGAGCTCGATGTCACACCTCCCCCAACCCTTCTACGATCGATATGTTCCTGGTCCCAGAAGAGTTGGCAAGCAGCTGTCAGAAGATGAGCACCGGTAATCGTGCTCAGGCGGTGGTGGTCAAGCATGTTGGCAAGCCAAAGATGGTGTCCATGCCAAAGGTAGTGGACATTCCAGCTCGACCAGGTCACTTCAAAAGGAATCCAATGAGAGCATGTCAAGGCCTGGCTCGTTGAAAAAGGCAGACAGCAGAAGTCAATGCAGCCAACACTACGATTCGCTGAGGGAGGAGCCTCTACCTACGCCCAAGGAGGAGCCAGAGGTTGAGAGCGCCCAGACCAGAGACGCCACTCGCCGAAATGAAGGACCAGAACGCCAAGCCGACCTTCAACGAGGACTCAGCCGCCTTTGATCCTTCCCAAGACTGGCTGACATTGCAGCTGGCAAGAACAATCACAGTAAAGCGTGCTGTCACTGTCACAGGCGCTCTCCAACGACGAGACACAGAGACAAGCACATCATCACAACCCATCCCCGCCTGCCAGACGAAGCCTACACCGCATAGCATCAACCTCAGCAACGCCTCTAGCCTTGTTTCGCCGTAAGAGCTCTATATCAAGCATGAGACGCACCATCACACCTACAAAAGTCAACGGCATCCATCGCAGCATCTTCGCCCAAAGCTGAGCCTGCACCTGAACCGAGAGGGCCTACACATGCCCATGCATCCTATCCCAGAGCGCTCATCAAGCATGAACAAGCTAGTGCCAAAGAGGAGCCACAGAGCGAGCGCCGATCTTGGTACTGCCACCTTTCCCAGGCGATGAGGATGATGAAGAGGATGACGATTTTGGCGATGCTTCCAACATACGAGGACTACAGAAGTGGGGATCGACCTAGGGCAAGACAAGCAGCAAAGTTGAGGAAGATGGGTCCTACAATTGATCATATCGTTGCTGGCGCTGCTTGAGGAGGTGGACACTTGTTGATGATGCACACTATTAACGACATTACGAAGCTTGCTATTTGGGATGGTTACTGAGCGTTCTTGTTCGAAAGAGTGCTTGAGAAGGCAGTCATGTGAGGGTTTGTTCGATAATCCAACTTGAGTATCATGCTGATGACTGATATGAAGGTTGTCATACCCCGCCTTGCTGCGCTGCTTGCACACTCTCTTCGAGATGTGGGCGCTATTACACCACGATTCTGCGCTTCTGCACATTGAGGCTTTATGAAGATTGAGACTCAGTCGCCCCAAAGCTGTGGTCAGGGAAGCTGTCAAACGTGCCGTACCATTGTCGCTCTTGCGGCTCGATCCAGGAGTCGTTGCCTCTTCAAACGATAAAGGCTGCCAGCTCTATCTACCTATTGCAACCCGCTAGCCCGATCCTTGAAGATACTTCATCTCGTCAGCATAAGCTGTGCTGTACAGGAGGTAGTCCGCAAGCTCGTACAGGAAGAAGTAGATGTGACTACAGCATTAGCAGCGACCGTGCCGGACGAGGAAGTCCTTGGAGCTGTCGTTCGGATGACTTGAGCTGTTCGAAGCGGAATGCATGCCATTGGCAGGGCCCGACGACAGATGCGTAGAGGTGCACTGGGGTTCCAAAGAGGGGGTATGTGGTCGAAATAAGGTAGTCCAGGCGGAGGGATTCTGCTGATGTGGGATGCCTTGCTTGCCCTCCTATAACAAGACAATATAGCGATTAGTGGTCTCCATTGCTCAGTCTCTCGGAGCGAAAAGCCTCCCTGTCTGCTGTAGTAGGATTGACCTCCACATCCGAATAGTCAGCGCCATGGTATGACAGCATGAGTCTGTTTGGCATACTCCATCATGAGTAGGTCAAAAGGCCGCAGCGCATCGCGGTCGACCTCTTGCAGAAAGCGCGAGATTATCCGTTTCGTTCTTTGGCAGGCCTTGGACGCAAAGCCGGATAATCAAAGCTGTCTGCGAAGTGTTGAGAACGACGGGGAGAAACGCTGGCCGCTGTGTCCATGGCTTGTGTGAGTCTATCTTGCTGTTCAGCTCGGAGCTGGGTGTCCTTCTGAAAATCTCGGACGTCGAAGTCGATGAGATCTGGATATGTGAATCGATGCAAGTTGTATTCCTCCTTTGCCTCCTCATAGATTGCCTTGCTCAGTATCAGGTATTGCGGGAATCCGAAGAATGGTCGACAGTCGATGCCGTCGATGGTCTCGATGGCGGGAGGAAGATGGTGCGGTAGATCTGGAGGCGTAGCTCTGGTGATAGGCGCTGAGCATGCCAAGAGGAGTGCCATCGGAGGCTTGTGACATCGTGCAAGATGGTAGTTTGATTGGGGTCGATGCGAAGATGAACCTTGTGAACGCTGCAGACAGTTTGTCTGTAGTCCGACAAGCGATGGGGCGAAAGATTGTGATTTCGTTGCAACTTAGGAACGGTTCGTTGCGCTTCTGTTCTATGCGCTGAAGTTCAAGTGAAGTGCTGTTTGACGAATGTCTTGGCGTTTGCCAAAATCTCGTGACGTCGTTCATGACACCAATCTTGTCTCCCGCTTGAACAGCATTCATCCATCTTCTGCAATTTCGCAACATGTCTCAAGATACTACAGACATATCTCCCGCTACAGGTCGACCCTCTGTCTCATCTTTACCACCAGAAGCAATCGCTCTCGCCACCAAAGTCTTCGATTTCGCACGCCATGGTCAAAACAGCAGAGCTCACCCAATATCTTACCGCAGGCATTCCTGTGAATCTCACGAACCACAAAGGCGATACCCTGCTCATGCTGGCAGCCTACCATGGCCATGTGGAGACTGTGAATGCGCTGCTAGCGAAAGGAGCAGATACTGAAGCACTGAACGATCGTGGGCAGAGCATTATCGCTGGCGCTGTGTTCAAGGGCTACGACGACGTTGTCAAGGCATTGTTCGACGCTGGTGCGAGCACAATGGCAGGACATCCAACAGCTGTCGACACTGCGATGATGTTCAAGCGAGACGATGTCTTAAGGATGTTTGGTGTGCAAGAAGAACAGACTGCCGCAGAGGCCACTGCTGCAGGCGTAGAGCAAGATGCTGCTATACATGATGTTACAGGTCGTACAAGTACAATTGCTTAGTGCCTGCTGTCCTGGTCAGCTAGCCGCAGTCTTCTCGTTTACTCTCAGGTGATACGAAGAAGCATGACGAGATGCATCTTAGCATCTCCAGGCAGTACACTTGCGTTCATGGTGCAGCTGCGACCGCTGGACGGCCTTAGGGCCCTCATCTGAAGACCTGCTCTGCTGCTGCGACCAGGCGCTATTGCAAATTTTCTCCTCAAATGCATTCAAATATCCAGATCTCATACCTCTTTCTGTAATGTCTGACGGCTCTCCCAAGCCTTGATCGCTCCCATATCATATGAATCCTCCTTTGGCGACCTTGCCTTCAGCGTGTCGACCAGCGAGCTCAGCTTGCTGCCATACGACTCAATGATCTCGTTTGCAATCGCAGCTCGTGGCATCTCATTACCCAAGAGCTTCTGCGCCAGCACAAGGCCATTCCACACAGGCAGATTATCCAATACCACCGCAGGCGATCCTGCCTTCGGTAATGCCCACTCCGTCTCTTTCAGCTCAGGCTTGTCCGCCAGCACACTGAGCAATTCTATCAGCGGCTGTCTTCACAGCCTCTCTCTGATCTTTCTTGTGCTTCGTAGCGTCCACAGCGATCAATTCGAGATACGTGCCAAGCAGGTGAGGTTTCGATCGTGGGTCGTCGGTTGTGAGCGTCTTGCCAAAGCCTGAGTTATCTGAGTCCAGCAATGTGGCTATCGCTTTCGATCGCCGTAATGCCATTACGATCGATTCTTCGCTCCATTGTGCTCGCTCGGGTATAGTCGTAGGCCACGAAGTGACTGCTCCATCACGCCTGGTGTTTTGAGGGTGATCTTTGATCGCTGTGGTCTTTGTACACATCGTAGTACTGCGTCGAGGTCGCCGTTCTCTACTGCCTTTCGTACGTGCATATCGATTCTCTTGGGACTTCTGATGCCCTTCAATGCGTCGGCCAGTGCTTCGTAGGAGGCTTTCACCTTGGGTATCGACGTTGCGGCTGCTGGAGGTCAGTGACTTTTCTGGTGTCAGTGAGATACTCACCGCGACTCGCAGCTGCGGCGCTGCTGTTGCCATTGTGTATGTGTGTGGGTGTGGATGATGAATGGCTTGCCGTGCAACTGCAATAATTGTCGTTTGGAGATCGACACTCCCGGCGGCAGTCACGAAGTTCGCTCTTGCCAGTTCAACTTTGTAAGGACAACATCACTTCTTACATCAATTACACGCTACGACAGCAGACAGCTGTCACAGTATGGCTCAGTGCAGTGAGAGCACATCTCTTCAGCGTAGGCCTAGCCTTGCTCGCGGATCCGCAAATACCAAACGTAGCAACAGCAGACAGCAAGAACAGGTAGGTGCCTTGGGAGGTCGATCTCACTTCTACAACAGTTCCTCAGGGGAGACCCGATCTGACTTCAGCAGCGCGGCTGACCTGTCTTGGCCCCCTAAGCGAGATAATACAGCTTTGACATTGCCGGGCCGGATATGTTGTACCGGCCCTGGTGGTGTGATGTGAACAGCATTGCAGTTGATGTTTCCAGCTCATCTGACGTGCTGCCCGGATGCTTACTTGCGAGCTCTTGGCAATGCGTACTGTCTCTGAGAACATGCAGGGGGCCCAATGTCCGGAAGCTTTCGATCCTTTGCCTGAGCATGCTGTGCACGATAGGATTGGGGGCGATGGCGGGGCGGTGGACGGCACCTGTATAACATACTTCCGCCACATTGCGCACCTAGGGTCTCTATCCTTCCCGTGTGTACGTCCCCCATCCAGCCCAGCCTTGCCTTGTACCTCCTTCACCCTCAGTGGAGACAGTTTTCGCCGTAGTGAAGTATCCAGATTGTCTTGCACGCTAACTTTAGTTCAGGAATCATTTGCTAGTGCGTCTACAGGTCAGACTCTGCTCGTTGACTCACCAAATCTGGGATAGGTATCGTCCAATTGGGATACCTTGTGCTACGAAGCGTCATGCTTCTGTTGGACTCGACAGCAGCGGTCGATCTTCTTTACGCCGAGCCAGTGTAGTATGTCTGGCATCAGAGTTGGAAGCGCATCTGTGCCGTCTCCCATCGCCTCGCCGTAGGTACCAACTCAGTCTCTAACACCGCGATTTCCTGTTTTTGAAAGTACTTGCTGCAGTTCACCCCCCCCTTTCTTAGAGTTGTACACCCAGATACTTGACACCTGCCCATGCACGACTTCTTTCCTGAATTTATCCCACACCTGATCCACCATTCTGCGCCTCCTTGTGGCCCCTCGATACCGAAAGCGGATACGGCCGACATGTGCAGATGTCAGACGGAATACGTCTGACCCCATTGCACTTGTGGATGGAAGAGCAAGCTTGACATTCGGATCTGAACCTTTCAGGTAGGCCAAAGATGTACACTGTAAGACCTCCTATTGGTGGCAAGAAGACTTTGATTCTGTCCTGGTGTAATTAGGGTAGCTGCCGCAGGTGTTCGAATAAAACCCTCCTCAGAGCCACCTCGTCAACACCAAAGCGTTGCTACCCTGGAAGGTACCATACTGGCCGACTACCTTTGTGCCAAAACGTCTCCGTTCTCGTTCAGGACAATGGTGCCATCAGCCTTGAGCTTGCAAGTTCATCGATTCCGTCTCTGAGCAGCTGGTGGCCCTTGTCACAGCAAGGTAGGTCGCAATCAAACCACACCAGGTGCTTGCCAAAGTGCTTGAAAACGTGGCCAAAGGGTCCCATCGATACGATTTTGGGGTCTCATCGCCCAGCTTGCTGGTATGGGAAGTCGAATGTGGGTGTTTGGGGGGAGAAGTGGGTCGAAAGCCAAAAGGGATCGCCTCTGCGTGGCAAGTGCTTTAAATAAAGCTGTAGCTCCTCCATGTCTCCTATAGCATTCTTCGCTTCAGTGTCTGCTCATTTGAAACAATGACCGGTCCTCGCTCTTCTGGGGGTGGCAGCTCCCCATCGAAGGGGATTGGATTGGCAACGCTCTGGCCTGGGTATGTGGTAGGACTATGCGATTGTGAGATGACCCGAAGGCGGCGGAGGTTTGCTTGGTCCTGCAGTGTCCGTGGCGCACCATTCGTGTTGGTAGGAAATAGCCATCGGGGCTTGCTGTCTGGGGTTGCTTGACGGCGTGGCCAGATTGCTTAGCGAAAGGCGGTAGTATCGCAGAGCCACTGGATGACGGGACAGCTTATAGGCAACTGCGATACAGAGATGCTCGTCTGCTTCAGTATCTGATATCATGGGCCGATCCCATCGTTGGAGGTGTTGCAGCGTTGAGATAAGATAGTGATGTGGTCTAGCGAAAGAGTGCTATCGCAGAAGGTGAAGATAAGAAATTACGCACTTGCCAACGGACTTGGTGCTCCTTCCCCGGAAACCGTTTAGCTCTCACTAAGTTCCAGGCCTGATGGCAAGTCTTTCAACAGCGTAAAGATGGACATGCATGGACTCACTACAACGTACTCATGCCTAGAAGATCGTGCCATCTCCAGCTATCAAATTGGCTTGACTTCGTTGCGGGCCTCAATTGTGCAGCAGCTCTCTTCCAGATTCCATGAGCCAGCTCTAGATTTGTCCTTGTGTAGTCACACCATTGCGCAAATGCTGCGATATCAGTGCATCAGACGATCGAGCAAGCCCCCAGTCAAAGCTCGCCACTCAACAATAGCATCGCCGGTGGCGTCAAGCAGCGGTAGGCTTACCAGAGCCTTTGACCCTCCTCCAGTGTTGCCTGCTTCAGCGATAGCACTCCCGTATCTACGAAGAGGCCCCGTTTGTATTGGGAAGACCTGTGCCCAGATCCATGTTGGTCCAGCTGGTCCAAGTATCTCACGAACCACTGCAGTGGTATGCGAGCCATTGAGGGCTTGTGGAAGGTTGTATGCTTGTGGGTACCTGGCTGCCGCCAAGCCAGCAAGTGGCCAAGCACTCCAGGGTTGTCCTTCGATGTGCTGCGAGATTTGGCCATCAGGATCAAGATCTTTTGCAACAGGACCACAGCGTTGCAAATCCGGGGCTGGCTGGACATGATGAAGCGTCAAGATGTCTGTGTATGTCAGGATGGCTGTCAGGAACCTCCCGCTTACCGACGATATCACGGGACGAGCGTTCACCGTCATGCGCCTTGAATCCAGCAGCGAGCTACCAACATCCTTAGAAGACGCAGTCTGGGTTCTAGACCCCGCGATTTGTTGGAGGGACTTGCTCCTTCAGCGGAGCTGCGGGCCGCTCAGACAGCGCCTTCCCGCTCAACATTAGCGTCCACCCTTGTGTTTAGTGCACAAGGACAACATCGACTGAGAGTGGCTTCGCTGCATCAGAGGAGAAAGCACCAGCCTTAAACATGTAGACGAAGCCACTGCCATCCTTCCGAGCGGCTGTACACCTTCGTGAGCCGGCTCGTGAAGGTCCATGTGTCGCCGCGCCAGCATCCAACAGTACCGGCTGTAAAGAGATCATCAAAAGTTGGTCTTGGCAGTGTGGCGGCAATGTTTCCGCGGGTGTGATGCGGTCAACCCTCCAACGTTGAAGTGCTGCCATCTTCCATTGGTGGTAGGTATCAAACCGTCAGGCCAAAGTCACGCTGCGAGGTCAGCATAAGTACTTTGGCTTTGGCGACACACCTCTATGATGCCACGACTAGCTGGCCACTTCTGGCTCCGCTCGGCATGGAATCGAAGTGGTTCACTTGCCCTTTTGCAAGCCCAAAGACCTTTTTGCCGTTCCCGCACAGCTGCAGCGTCAGGAGATGTCGATGTCCGCAGTCTCTTCCAGTACCTCAGCATTGTAGCCACATGCCTAGAGGTGTTGTTGTAGTCATTCAGCGCTCGTGCATGCTGAGCTGCATCGTATCCACATTTTCGGGCCAGCATTTAGTGAGCCCCACCTGATTCCAGCGATAGTCCTGCTTATCTGGGGATAGATAGTGGTTAAGGCCTTCACTGATATGATAAGGCAGTGTATCTTTGCGTTGCTGTCTTTGATTGTCATTGACACTGCACTTCTTGACACACTGCTTGCTCTGGAGTTCAGTATCGTGCTGTTACTGATATACAGCTGGCCAGAATGGAGCAGTCCTCAAGATCTCCTGCATGCAGGCACCTTCACACAGCAGCCCTCCACACAACATGACATCGCCGTAACAGTCCTGGACAATGCTTCTTTCGACAGCAACATCGAAGAGCTTAGAGACCTTTCAATACCACCACGGAGAGTAGGCAGCTCGTTGGAGAGCTGACTGCTATACTGGCGAAGACAGCATTGCAAGAGCTGCAACAAGATGAGGAAGTTGCAGTGTTCGTCATTCTCAGATCTGCATGGCCATGATGGACGACTTCGTTTCTGCTTCCCAGCAAGCCTTAGATCCAGCGATATACCACATTGGACTCTTTCGAGATCGACAAACGTTGTTGCCAGTAGAGTACTACAACAAGCTTGGGTCCAGGTCGCCCAAAACTAACCAAAGGCTACATTCTGGATCCGTTGCTAGCCACTGGTGGTACTGCGGAAGCTGCTATCACGATTGTCAGGTGAAGTGACAATGTTCCGGCTCAGCCAGACTGACACTATTCAGAGATTGGGGGCCTGAGAAGGCAACTTTTCGTCTCGTTGATAGCCAGCAAGGAGGGTTGTCACATGTCAGCTCTGTGTGGCCTGAAGGGCTTGACATTGTGGTCGGCAAAGTCGACGCAGAGTTGGATAGCAAAGGCTACGTCAAACCAGGTGTTGGCGACATTGGTGATCGTCTGTATGGCACAGGACATCGTCCATAGTCTGTACTCATCTCCAGATGCATGAGATTGTCTTTGTCGATGTGAAGAAGTCCCATGATTGCGATTTGAGAGGCTATCACCCATGAAGGAATCTTTGTTTGTCGTTCTTGGTATCGGTCCAGATGTGCTAGTACAGGCACATTGATGCCGAGCTGACCAACATTGACCTCTCGTTGAAGGTCTGAGCTTGCACTGGATCCGTAGTGAAGAGAGTGCAGCCATTGCCATAGCGATTGTCGTTGACTATCTCAATGGCTTCGTCCAAGGTGTCCACCTCCAGGCACACAAGTACAGGGCCGAAAAGCTCTTCCTGATAGCACTGCATGTATGTTTTGACCTCGGGATGATCGTTGGTCCTACGAAGTTGCCATCTGGGTAGTCTTCGAGATCGTCTTACGACCATCAAGCAGATCTCTGCTCCTTCGTCCTCTGCAAGATCGATAAAAGCAACGACCCGCTCCTTCGCTGCTGCTGTGACCAGTGGGCCGATGGCAGTTTCTGGATCGAAGCCATCGCCAACCAATCAAGGAGGGATGCCAGACCCACGAGCTCACCCACCCAATCTTTGGTCCTACCAACCAGACCATGACACTAAGCGCCAACACGTTGACCGCAGTACCAAAGGCACTTTCCAGCGATGGCATAGAGTGTTGATGTCTTGTTGGCATCCTCCAGAACAATGCCATGATTCTTGCCACTTGTCTCCACTTGCACCCTCTTCTTTGTGGCTTGGGTGGGCATACACTTCTCCGCCGGCGACCTCTGAGCCCACAAAGGTCACTGCTGCTATGCTTGGCTCTGCTAGCAGCTTGTCGACGGCTGGACGAGCCTCCATGGACGATGTTGAAGATGCCTGGCGGGAAGCCAGCTTCCTGAGAGTATCTTGCAAGGAGCTCAGCCACTCCAGGCGCCTTCCTGATGGTTTGAGGACGATTGTGTTGCCTGCCATGAGAGCTGTAGGTATAGACCAAAGAGCGATCATAAAAGGAAAGTTGAAAGGTGTGATGGCTGCACAGATGCCGAGGGCTCATGGACGGTGTAGGTCTCCATGGATGTGTTCGACCAGTGCTGACCTGTAGCTGTGAGGGAAGGCAGACTGCTCCAGGCTGTCCATTCCACGTTGTATCTCAGACTCAGCATCCCTCAGTGTCTTGCCAAGCTCAAATTGTATTACCTGTTTGATGTCGTCAGCATGTTGACGTAGGTCTCAGCCATTTGAGCATGATGAGTTCGCCTCTGCGATGGAGGCAGGAGCTGCCCACGATCGTTGGCTGTCTTCGCTGCCGCTACAGTAAGCAGTCTGTATCTCGTTGACTGTGCATCTGGTACTCGGTGAGCACCTTCTGTGTGACAGGATTAGTACTGTTGTCCAGGCTCTTGACTTGACATGCAGAAGTCACCGTTGATGAATATCTGTGTGACGCTTGGCGCATGACGCGGTCTTGTGTAGATCTTTGATATTGGCTTTGTGAGGTTGCATCTTTGGAGAAGGGGGCATCTGCTCGATGGCGGTGACTTCTGGATTGCTGAATCTTGCTCGCTTACGAGGTCGTGGCGGTTCAGCCTGGAGAACTCCGACAGCGCTGCTCCCAGCCTTGGGTCGTCCATGGATGCGAGCACCATGCGAGGGCTCGCTCGTAGCGTTGTGTAATGTGCGATGTAATTGTTGCATGAGAGGTGGCGCTTGTTGTGGGTCGTGGTCGTGTTGGTGAAAGTGGAGGAGCTCCACGATGAATTTCGCGACGGTTTTAACCCTAGGGGTAAGGTATGAGCAGCAATGTCTACAGCACGCCAGCAAGAGCTATAGCTGTTTGCAATGTATTGTCCGTGTATGTAGGTTTGGAGATGTGTAAGTCTTGGAAGGTGCGAGACATCGGATGCTGGGAGGGAATTGCTGTTTGATCATCGCTGCCAGAAGGTTGTTACATTGGAAGGCACGAATTCTTGTCAAGCATCAGCCAAAATTGGGCAGGAGCAACCCTGTGACCACATTAGACAATATAACTTGCATCGACAACCCTTGCCATGTGCACCAGCTCGTGATATGCCAGCTGACAACGATACTTCCTCCATATAGCACGGAGGTGCCTTAGAGCGAAAGCACGAACAACAGTCGTCTCATGGGTGGACATAGCCATCCTGCGTGCCACCGAGCCAACAGATGTTACGCTGTCACTCCCAAGAGCACTCAGACTTCTCTCTGTACGTCGGCGCCGACAAAGATGTAGCATACGCTCCAGACAGGTCCTGCATGCGAGCAGCGGCGTCTTGCATCTGTGCTCAGACGACATCAATCTACCTTGCATAGCCAAGATGAACCGTATCGGTGGGAGATCAGAGTCATTGACAGGTCTTCATCGACCACATAGTGCTGCTAACGATCTTGCCGCCGTATTGTAGACTCATTTTATGCTGCGCAGCGTTGCTACCACTTGCCATTGGCATGCTCTGAGTGCCAAGCAATGCTCCCACCACAGTGGATCCCAAACGTCGTTAGCGGCAGATCAATCTCTGGCCTGGCTATCTCTTGTCTTATCACAAAGCAGCTTATCTGCTGCTTGATAAAAATTGCCTCTCTCGCTATCGTGTAGTGCCAGTGTATAGGCAAGAGCCTCTGCGATAGTGAGCATGCACTGTCTACGGCCCAATGCTTGCTGAGCCCATCAGCTGGCGCTGTGAGGTTGGATGTAGCACGTGATATCGCAGGTCGCTGTGACTTGTCTCTGTAGATCAAGACACTGCTAGACATCAATCTCTGATGCTGAAGACATGCTGGGCTCCGAATGAAAGAGTCTCAGTGCTGAGACAGAGCAGGTCGCTGCTGAGTAGCATGACAATCATACGAGACGAGAGCACATCCACTAGACGCTTCGTGGAGACCTTCCAGCTGGTGGCATTGCAGCTAATACTGCAAGGTAGGTGACGCTCAGTTTGATGGCATCATGCTGACCGTCTGCAGCATTGGAGCTTGTTCCTGGCGATGTGGTCAGTGTCAAGACGCCAACGCAGGCACTGTTCGAAGGCGTGCGGCAGACGCAACAGATCTGTGGTGTCAGCATACTGAGAGCAGGAGCAAGCCTGGAAGATGCTCTCAGGCAAGCACACGAGTGAGCAATAGCCATTTTCATGCTGACGGATGCTGACTTTATCCAGTGGGCCATTGAGCTTTGGCAAGATCCTGATACAGCGAGATGAAGAGACCTGCCTGCCCACTCACCTGTATTCAAGCTTCCAAGCAACATCGCTGACAGCTGTGGTAATCCAGACCTGATGATCATTGCTGACGATGACAGACGTCTTCATCCTAGAGGCCTATGTCGCGACTGGTGGCTCCATATGTAAGGCCATCGACATCCTAGTTGAGCGAGGGTCGGTCTCAGCAAGCTGGTGATTGTGAGCGTGCTGGCCTCTCAAGCAGCCCTCCATCTCGTCACGGGAGAAGTATCCAGATCTAACATTGTCACGGCAGCCGTTGATGAGAAGCTCAACGCCAAGAGGTGTGTATCCTGGGTATGTGTCACTTATGTGACGGTGCTGCAGCCAGATCGAGCCAGGCCTTGGCGACTTTGGTGATAGATTCTACGGCACTGTATGAAATTTCTTGACGATCTGATCCGCTGTGATTGTCGCTGCAGAGATGTATGTTGAAACTACGTGTAGGCTCCATAACATCGGTAGTGGTACTGTAGCGGTTGGCGTAGCAGGATATAGAGGTAGAGTGGCTTCGTGCGGTTGTGGGTCTGCAGAGGCGCACGCCTGCAGTCGTGCACCGTGCGCAGAGAGTCACGATGCCACCAGAAGGACTTTGCAGCTCAGCTGCGACCGTCTGCTAGCAAGTGGCGCTGCAGCAGTCAGATCATGTAAAGGTGATGATGTGGTGAGGATGAGAGATCGTAGCGACGAAGCTGGCAGGAACGACAACAATTTAGCGCACAGACCACCTTCCTCCATGCTCGCGTGTTATTTTGAAGGTCGACCATCGAAGGCTCGCACACTCACCACACATCGACACCATGCGGATACAAGCAGCATTAAGCATATTCGGCCTGCTGGCTACAGCGTCTGCCACGGCATTGACCTACAAGCTCGCAGCAAACGAGAAGGAATGCTTCTTCACCCATGTCGACAAGCCACAGTCCAAAATCGCATTCTACTTCGCTGTACAGAGTGGTGGCTCCTTCGATATCGATTTTGTCGTCCATGGACCTTCGCCAAATGAGCCTGGAAAGGAGATGATGATCATGGATGGTCAGAAAGAGAAGCAAGGAGACTTTGTGTTTGTTGCAACGGCAGCAGGAGAGTACAGATTCTGCTTTGACAACTCAGTGTCTACCTTCTCTGAGAAAGTCGTGGATTTCGAAATCACAGTGAGTCAGGAGAACGCAAGAAGGAGGGAGCGCTGATTGTGCAGGTTGAGGATGAAGTACGAGCGAATCTGCCACAAAGGGAGGAGCCAGCCAGAGCAGCTTTCAGATGTCGAGGAGACAGTCGTACGCTGTCAGGACAGATCTCGACCCTCACGAGACAGCCCAAAAGTACTTCCGCACACGGAGAACCGCAACTTCAGCACTGTCAAGAGCACAGAATCCAGAATCTTCAATTTTGGCTTCCTGGAGAGTGCATTGATGGTAGGCATGGCATGCCTGCAGGTCTTTGTCGTCAGGATGTTCTTCACCGGCGGCAGGAAGGGTGAGTGCATCCATTGGAGGTTGCTATTGCTGACACTTCGCAGGCTACGTCGAATGATACAATGTATACACGATCACCCAACTTCTCACCGTCCTCAATCACCATGTACTCGTCACCCCCATCATCTTTCATCTCTGACTCAATCATGAAGTTCTCATGATCTGGAGACATGGCCTTGCTTGCTGGATCATACATGAACGAGCCAAGTCCTTGTAGTCTTTGAAGACGAAGGTACACACAGCGTCATAGTCGAGCATATGGCTTTTCCGTGGAGCATATCGGCACGATTGTACGGTCTCGTTGCAGGCAGTACGTCTGCAGTGTTCAGTCTGGGATCGGAAAGAGGAGGTGTGTGCATACAAGACTGTAGGAGATGATATTGTGCTTCAGCAGGACAGGAGCTGCCATCTGAGCTGTACTTGATTGTAGTGCTCAACGAATGCTTCATCTGTCATATCAGGCTTCTTCTTGACGAGGATGGTGGCTTTGACGACCTTGCGCCATCCTGGACCTGTTGTCCCATAGCCAGTTCCCGACCTTCTGACAAAGGGGGTGAAGGAAAACAGGCTATGCTCGATAAGCTTTGGCCGTTTGTCATGGTGCTTGGGTGGTGCCCAATTGCTTCGCTGCCACAGTGGCACACCCTTTTACCGCTGGCGATCACTTAGGATGATCTCATCATTTGATGCGCAGGGTGGCAAGAACCCCGTCCTCAATTTGCCAGGCATTGTTCCCCGACAAGCTGGAAAAAGTCCGCCGCAGCTGCAACCTGGACGTGAATTCCTCCCCAGCCAAGGGATGCTGCGACTGGGCCACGCCTGCCATTGGGGTGGTTGATAGACAAAACTGCGTACGCGCCAAGATTCCCTGCAGCAAAACATTTCCCCGCTACATTTCCACCTTAGATCAAACCACAATAGGGCGTGCCCAAATTTGTCAAAGGGTTCAGACAACCGTTTTCTAGTACAGCACGAGCACGATCGCTGTCTTTATGTCTTTGGAAAGGGTCGATCGGCGCCAATATAAGATTTCGGCTTGCCCCCTGCGCTACTTTCCCAAAAAATCAAAAAACAAAATTACCAACGCACATTTTTCTTCCCGCTACAGCTCAGTTTTCACAGGGAGACCCCGACCTGTGACATTCACAAAGATCAGCCCTGATTGCGTTCC
>JAMXBC010000204.1:0-35474 GCA_024138005.1 Lumnitzera racemosa
CCTTGAGCTCGTCAACGCTAAGGGGTCCAGATGTTCTGCAGTGAGAGAGGCAGGTGTTTTCACCAAGCTGGAGCTTGACACGAGCAAGCTCTGCTTCCAAAGATGCTATCTTCCGATCGCGAGCCTCTCCCAATTCCTTTGCCATATCTGCAGCTGTTCGTCGGTTGTCCTCAGCTGCCTTGCGAACGCTCAGCTCAGCTGTCAGCTCATCTCGAGAGTTGCGAATTCGTGCAAGGTCGACCTCGCATCGTGCGATCTGTGCCTCTGACTCTGCGATCTGACCTCGTACTTCCTCGTCCACCTGAAGACGGTAGCGGGCCGCTCGTTGTGTAGTTTTTTGAGCGTCCTCGCGCAGAGAAATGTTGGTTGCTTCAAGATCGTTGATGCGCTTTATGACATCCTCATATTGCGACTTCATGGTCTTGAAGACCGCAGTCTCAGCATAGTCGTCTCCAGTCAGTGATGCGACCTTGGTCCTAGCAGCTGAAAGCTCATTTGTGAGTCGCTCATTCTCCGCCTCAATCCCTCAAGCTGTCGCTTGCGCGAATCTGCAACAGCCACGCTTCCAGTCGTGCTGCCCTCTGCTTCGCGCGTTGATATGCCGTTCTCCAGCTCGCCGTTGGTCTCTGACTGCTCTCGTCTACAGGTGTTGATGCTTTATTAGGGATCGTGGGAGAAGAGGTCTCGCCATTTGTGTTTGCGTATGCCTGTCTTTTCCAGCTTCTGAACCTGTGCACTCTTGGATCTATCCAGTTGTCGCTCTGCTTTCATGTATCGATACGAAGCATTCTCCAGGCGTTCTGTCAACTGCTCTTTCTCTGCTGTGAGTCGCTGACAATCTACCAGCGTTTGCGCGCTCTTGTGCCAGTGCTGTCGTGACCTGCTCTTGCAATGCCTGAACCTGAGGTGTGGATTGTGGAATACGTTGGAAGATGGCTGAAATTGATCGTTTGACTGTGGTAGAGTGGTCCTGGAGATCCTTCATGAATGTCTCTGCATGCAGTGATGATCTGAAGATCTCGCCGCCTAGATATTGTCAGTGTCGCTCTTAGTCTTCTGTCAGCTCACTCACCGTTTGCGCGATCAGGTGGAGGAGTAGGAAGCGATTCAGATGCAAGCACACGAAGTTCGTCCAGCAACTGAGCGAGCCAGGCATCGACAGCACGAAGACGGCCATCATGATCGCCGAGCTTCCTACTCAAGTCGTTGAAGAGCTCTTCAAAGTGCTTCTTCTTCTCACGCTTGAACCCCTTTCATCTGCCGAATGAGAGCATCCTTCTGGTAATTCTGCAGGTTGTAAGTATGTTTATCGACATGGCGATTCGCGCCACGAACCTCAACTGCCTTCTCTTTGTCCTCGTCCATACGCATCAGCTGAGCGTTCTCATCCTTGACGATGCGCTTGCGACTAGGCGCAAGGTCTTCTGCATCTGCAGCAGCGAGCGTTTTGCGATCTTCCATCTGTCGGTCTGTCAAGTTGTGATGGAGAGGAAGCACAGCTGGCTGTGTGGCAGTCATTTGTAGGTGTGTCGGTCGAAGGCCAGTCACTTGCGCATACGCAGGTGGTGTGCCTGCTCAAGACAGGTGGTTGTTTCCAGGGCTACTGGGTGCCCTTCCTCCTGCGCTGCGATGCCCCTAGATCTGTCGTCGCATGCTATGAGTGTAGATATGGGGATGCGCGAGGTGGACGTGACGCGCGGTATCGAGAGTGTCGTGTGATTGATGATGTGGTGTCAGCAAAGGAGGTTAGGAGCGACTTGAAGTTCTTGACTTCGAAGTTCGCCTGGCTGCACAATTTGGTGGCGGAGTTTTTCCGGCCAAGAATGCATCAGCAAATGCTCTGTAGATGGTGATTGCGCCATAATGGCCATATTCGAACATCTGTGGCATGTGACCGTTCTACAGCATGGAAGAGTAGGCAAGACAATTACAGAGGTGAGACATATGTCTTGGCTGTTGAATGTGAGTTCTGTCAGCTGCATGAGTAGTGCCTTCCTCGTCCCCACTGTAGCACATGCTTGCACCTTTGCGACTTTCCTCGCGAATCTACTTGTCGGTCTAGCCAACGACAATTCACCTCTAGGACACTGCACGGCCACAACATCACCTGACGATCGCTGCGACATCTACTGCAAAATTGTCGAGCTTCCTCATCACCGAGTTCTTTGCTTGCGTAGCAGCCTCCATGAGCTTGTGCGTCCTTACAATTCAGTCACAATTCAGTCAACATGGCAGATGAGGAGGCAGCCTCACCACCAGCAACAGAGGATGGCCATCGAGAGAGAGCTTCGCTCACTAAAGCGCTCACGAGGAGGTGGTCATGCACCTGTGAAGCCACGGCCTAGAAAGAGAGTCAAATCTGCAGCTGTAGTTGTAGAGGAAGAGCCAGAGCCTGCACCTGCAGCCGCAGAGGATGATGCTCCAGCCGAAGAGCAGGATCAGAGCACGACCCAGCCGCCAGTAAGGGAGACCAAGGAGACTAAGGAAGAGAAGCTGGCCAAGCTGGAGAACCATGAGATCGACCCAACCACACTGTCTATGTTCGACCTCTCTCACGACTCCAGACATGGAAAGACATCAGAGCGAGAGAAAAAGATGGCCCAGATTGACTGGAAAGCGTCAAGAGGAAGCGAATAGAGGAGGCTGAGGCTATTGCACGAGGCGAACCAAGAAGGACAAGCTACCAGAGGGAGTACTCCCAGCACAGAGGGCAACGAAGATGAAGAGGACGGCCCTGCAGAGCCAGTCACCCGAGCTATGGGCGGTGGTGTACGCTTCCGTGTTGTCAATGGCGAGATCGTGGAAGAGGTCGACTCACTGACAATCGATCGTGCAGCACGACTACAGGAAGCCAACGATGCTGCAGATGAGCCTTGGAGGAGGAGAACGACCTTACTGTCCGCTTCAATCGCACGACCTACATCAACGCTCGAAAGCGAGACGAGACTGAACGTCTGCCCATGTGGCGAGCAAAGTCAGATGCCTGGAGCGAGGAGGAGACCGATCGCTTCTACGAAGCACTTCGAATGTTCGCACAGACTTCTTATCATCTCCAAGATGTTCCCACCAAAGACGCGCAAGCAGATCAACGGAAGTTCATTCGTGAGGAGCGACTTGAGCCACAGCGGGATCAATGATACCTTACTTGGCAAGCGTACAGGCAAGATCGATCTGGACCAGTTCGCTCAGGCTATCGACCGGGACTTAACGATTTTCACAAGTACGACAGTCTTGCGCATGCCAACGAGGTCATACAGCATCTATGGCAGATAAGGAGGAAGCCATGCGAGCTGCTGTCAAAGAGATGAGAGAAACAATCGACAACGAGAAGTCCAACGACAGCAGCGAGAGAAGCAGCGACTAGAGGCTGAGCGAAAGAAGGAAGAACGAGCTCGTAAGAAGGACGCTCGACGTCGCGGAAGTGTCTGGGGTACTGGCACTCTCGCTGGCGCTGATGACGACATGCAGACGCTGCTTGAAATAGCTGGCGCTGCACCAGATGGATGACTGTATGAACATGTAATGATATTTCAAAAGCTATAGCTTGGAATGCCTGAGTTGCCTTTCCTGATCGTAACGCCGTATTCGCAATGCATGAAGTGGTTGTGGTCCATGTCGAAGCAGCTCATCGTAGTGCTATCTCGCCGCCTGCCCTCTGCCTGGCATGGAGGAATGCTTGTAACGAGCAAATATAAAGAACGCCTGTCCACCTGTCAAATTGATCTCTCGTCCGGCTCTTTATACTCACTCCGTATACTGCCACAGCTCCAAAGACTGCTACTGCACCTTACCGCCATCTGTTGGGTCCTCGTCTTTCTCCATCATGATGTGATTGCCGCTTGCGAACAGACTGCCGATTATGCTGAGAATGATGATTGCGAATATCGATATGACGATACTGTGTGCGTCAGCAGCTGCTGCTTGCCACAGTGTTTGCGCTTACCATGACCATGCGTTGAAGGCAGATACGACTGGCTTCATGTTGAGGATTGTCAGCCCGTCTCGCCGGCCTATACTGTGCTGTGTGTGGTTGTTGCCTCGTCGCTTGAGCTCGCGGGTGTCTCAATGTGCCGTCGAGATGCGCTGTGATGTTGTGGAGGTCGTGTACGTCGTGCTGTTCGAAAGTGCCGCAGATGATAAGAGCCTACACGCCCAGAAGCTTTCGATGATGCATGAGGTCGTCGCGGCGTCGGCCTGAGCATCAATAACTTTCACTTCACTTTGATTTTGGAGCTTCAGAACATGGTTTTATCAGCACACTCAATACATTTGGCTCTGCTCTATCAGTGGGTCTTGATGATCGCATTCCAATTTCTTGTTCAACTCAGTCCTGTCGATCTTGGTGACATCGCCAGTGACTTACGCTGACAGCCTGAAGTGTCCGCCAATACGGCAACTTTGTTCCATTCGCTGATCAGGTAGGCGACCTTGTTGCCAGCGATGATGAACCTCCAGGTTTGCCTGCGACCTTGTCTTGATACCCTTAAGGTCATCCTTGATGTTGGACCATGTGGTCTTGTTCTGCTGGATCACAGTGATGGCTGGACCGATCAATTTGTAGAGATCGTCAGTCTTTGACTGGATCAAGCTGACGTCGAAAGATATAGGGTGAAGGCTGTCAGCTGCTCGCTATCTCTCTTGATGATCTTGTCAATGTCATCCATCCTGTCGTGGAGCACTCGCGCTTCGTGAGAGCCTACGCCTGCAGCTATAGGCATGAGGAATGAGGCCAAAGAATGGTATGAAGAGCCAGAGTACGCTCGTGGCAGCGGCAGTGGTGGCAATGACAAATTCATTGTAAGCCTTCTGCCCATGCTCGCGAGCACCTGTGAGCTCTTTGTTGAGCTCAGCGATCTTGCCGTTTGCACCCTCTAGTGCAGTCTTGATGTCTGTCACCCTGTTCTTCAGATCAGTTTGATCTTGGATGGAATCTTTCTCAAAGTTCTTCAGGGCCGTGAGAGCCTCATCAGAGGCGGTGTATAGCTCTTCGGCTTGAGTGTGAGCTTCATCGCAAAGCTCATCGATGTACTTCTTGACCTTTGCCTTTTCTGTAGGGTTGTTTTGAACCTCTGGTGTTTCGTATTTCTCGAGCTGCGTGACGATGGCGCCGTAGTATGACCACTCTGGCTCGCCTCCTACCAGATCTGCGTACTGTCGAATGAGACTGGCAAGGCTGACAATCTTGGGATAGGTTTCATCCTTGAAGATGGTGCAGTGTGTTTTGATCTGTTCTGTCAGCGATCAGGGTTCAGTAGGTAGTGCTTGATACCAACATTTGACTGCACTGAGAGCAATGTGCTCAATTTAAGATCGTTGAGCTCCTCAAGCTTCTTGTATTCACCTTCCTTCAAGCCAAGAGCGTATCTGTAGTCCTCATTCGTGTCGCACAAGAGAACCAGCCATGAGATACTCCAACAGAGGCTTGCTCATCTCAGGACAATTGAGGAGTGTGCCATCGGCTGTGAGTGCCTTGGGCTGAGGTCGACCTTCTTCTCTTCGGTGGTAGCCATGATGTGATGTTGCAGTGCCCTGATGAGCAGCAGAAGCAGGCATGGTGATGTCGTCCTTTTTCATGTTTGCTGTTCCTAGGTCTTGGGAGCTGCTGAGGACGCTTCGTCAGTTCTGGCAAGTTTGTGCTCATGACAACCTTCCACGGAGCTGAGCGACCCAAGAACAGGACAGCTGAGAAATGGCGGTTTGGACCTCATTCGGGCATGCTTGTGTCCGGACTGTCTTGTCCCACAATTTGGATTACCATGTGGTGTCTCATGTCACAGTCAGGGTCGTAGCTGCAGCAGTCCAAGGATCGCCTTCCCGAATTGCGCGCTCTTGCCTAGCTTTCAGCTCTCTACTACATCTTAACGACACATTCGTCTGGCACTATGCAGTGCAACAGTGCAGGCATCGGCATAAATGCAGGCGCGTACGCTCTAGATGCTATGTCCAATCACAGGAGTCAGCAGTCGTCCCGTGCAGATCTCAGCAACATGTTGGAAGTCGCAGCATCGGCCTTCACCTTTTCATCGATCGATACGAAATCCTTCCTCAACTATGTCAAGATGGCCTCACATTGCGATGGGATGAGGAGATTCAAGCAGACATACAGATGTCTGTGAGACCTTCACAGCAAACGAAGCGATGATGAATGAACTACTGGGGCTTTACCAAAGCGTGAGGAGTAGTCTCAGCCGCTACCAGAGATTCGCTAACCACGACAGATCTTCATGCACTGCACGACATGGAGTAAGCTAGTGCTTGGTTTCATACACATCTACCACTACTGACCAGCGGCAGAAGCTTGGCGTATACACTTCGACGTCTTACGCAAGGAGATCGAGCGTGATGCCAGCTCTGCAAAGCAGGACTATGGTATGCAATAAGCTAACGGCCAGTAGCGCATTCACTAATCTTTCGATAGGCTACATCATAGATCTATTGCAAAAGCTGGAGAAGAACGAAGCTGAAGGCGATGGGCCTCAGGCCTGGACACCAAGTACCTTCAGCGCAACTTCACGACATGTCGACACACAAGAATCAGGATACAGCAGAGACTGTTTCGACACACGAAGGCACTCCAGAGCGCTTTGAAGACTTTTGAGAACGTCTCTGCAGTCGACGAGCAAGATGTTGGTCACAAGATTGAACAATTCACTGCACCGTTCAGGAGCTCTAGGCGTATACGGCATCCCCTCTACAAACCTCATCAATCAAGCTGAACGAGCTGAAGGTGGGTCATCGACCACAAGACGGATCGCAAGAACAGCAGCTGAGATGTTACACAGAAGGAGAAGAACAACATTAGTGGCAAGATCCAGCCCACAATGACTAGCATTCAACAGGCGGAGTGTATGGCCAGCAACTTGGCAGGCAACCCCACTGACACGGCATCACAGCTGCTTGGAACGCTATCGAAAGCGACCTTGGCCGACTAGCAACAGACGAGAAGAAGCTGAGGGACACTATCACGAACTGCTGTCAGGCATGAACCTGGCGCACATTGTGCACTCTAGGCAGGAGCTTGCTGAACGAGGTGACATTGAACACAATGGCCAACCAAGAAGTTACACTGACACCACAATAGTCAAAGGATTTAGCGTCTGAGCCATGGCTCCACAACCACGCAAGCCACAAACATGAGTTTATTGACGCTACCTCTATCTACTGCTTCAGCTTCATCATCGTTTCAATGGTCCCGTCCAGCAGCTGTACTGGGCGAGTGTAACCTCGATGTGCTCAGCTTCAGCTGGCACCGCTCAGCGCAGAGACAAGGACAAGTATATCCATTACCGCTTCCCTTCTTCGCAGAGTCAGAACATGGCGAGCACAACATCTGACACAGTCCCTAACACTCCAGACACCTGGCGGCAATGGCTAGCCGATGCTGACCTCAAGAGAATCCCAACATATCATCACATCGCCTGCAGATGGAATGACGACGTAAGTGGTCAAGCATAGGTAGAGCTGTCTAACGCAATGATAGTACACTGAGCGAGCTGTGGTCATCGACTTAGCAAAGTCACATGCCTTAAGAGCTCAGCGACCAACATCTGGATCTTTGCAGACGTTCTGATTCTTGCAAGGAGACTTCCATCAAGCTGCGCCATCGCAGGTCGTCTACATCTATGCAAGAGTCATCACTGCTGCGAGGACAGCAACATCGACATAGCCTTTGCCGTTGGCCAAGAAGCCAAGTGTCATCTACTGCCACAAGGTCGACCAGAAGCTGACCTACTCAATGAAAGGCGCTGCACGTAAGGACCTTAAGCTTGAGGCACCATTCCGGCATCTTTCCCTTCGAAGCAAAGCCAATGCAGTGCCTGAAACCCAGCAGAGCTGAAACGCTACCCAGTCTTGGATAAGCCCAGCGTTGCTCAGATCTGCTCAGGAACAATTCAGGCTTGCCAGCATCTACTATTGGTCAATGCTGCTCTTGCTCTTAAACACACCTCTGGCTGGTCGCAGCTACAGCAGATCAAGACGCGCAAGGTCATGCATGTGCAGGGCACTTGCTTTGGGCCACAGATCATGGCTGATCGCTCGACTGGTCCTCTCGTCACACCTTCCAAGTCCTCAGCTCAGAGTACCAGCACAGGCGCTCGTGAGACCATCGATGTTGCAAGAACTACCAGGATGGCTACAAGGACCTCTGCAAGCAAGACACTGATCTTGACAACCTCAAGAAGGGCTGGGACGTCATGCTGAGCCAGGCAGAAGACAATCTCCCAGCAAAGGACTGCGGCAATCTAGCTTACCAACGATGGGAGAACGCTGACCTTTCGTTCACCCAAGCCAGACAGGCTTTCGAGCTGCGTGTCATTGGTCTGGCATACCGGGCTGGTGAGTTCAAAGCTGCATTGAACAGTACAAGATCCAAAGGGCGCCGAGATGTTCCTGCAAGCTTGTCTGCGTCATGTCTCTGGCTTCAGCCATCGGAGGTGCAGTCATGGTAACCACCTGGCCTTCAAGGTGCCGCCAACTCCTACCACTCTACTAGAGGCCTTGAGCTCTTTGAGGCATCGCAAAAGCTGCAACGAGAGATCATTGCTCACCTTTCAAGTCCTTTGACCTGTTTGCAAGATGTACGACACTGCGAGCAACTTGTGCCAGCAGTCAAGGCCGTCGAGAAGAATCCTGTGCCAAGCTAAACCTAACTGGCAGTGTCTTTGGACGAGCAATGGACCAGATCCAAGGGCGATGGGCAGCAGCAGCATCTCTAGCTGGCTGGGGTCAGTGGCTTCAATCTTCAGATGCTCAGATGGAGCCCGCAGTCAACGCTGGCATTGCTGGAGCCTCAGCCTACAGACTGCAGCTGCGTCAGCATGGCCATCGATGGGAAGTTGTGCACACAAGGCACAACCCTGGCAATCAAGAGCAGTGGAGAGACGTTGTAGCTGTGCTTGGTTTGCAGGCTGCCACCAACGCTGTCACTCGTATGGACCACGCTGCGCAACTCCTTCGATGGACAGGCAGACTCCATTAGCCAAGCTCGAACAGTGTACTTTTGAACGACTGGAAGAAGCTCGTACCGGCATCCTCAAGAACTGCGCTTCTGTCCAGCTGGCCCATCGCTACGACACACTCAGCGACAGCAGAGTGCGGCTCGATCCACTAAAGGAGAACATCATCTCGTATAAGAAGGATGCAGATGACGTCTTCACCGAGCTGAGAATCGTTGTCGATGCGGGCAGATATCCAACACCCTTCACATTCGAGCGTCTTGCTTCGCAATGCAGCCAGGCACAGACTTTCAGACAAGCATTGTCAATGCTCTAAGGCTGACAAACCCGCTGCAGCACCACCGGCAGACGCCGAGACGACTGCGTTACACCACCTGGGCACCACCGTGCTTGACGCACACAGCACAGCTTTCATTCCTGATTGCACCACCGCAACCAGCCCGCCAAGACGAACAACGGCGACCAGCTGCTCCTGTAGCGACCACGAACACAAAGCCTTGCCTCGATCAGTGGTCCTTTCGAAAGGCTTCATATGTCCGCATCCACGGCATGCGAGTTTTTCTCATAGGTGTCAAGCCATCAGCCAAGTTACCAGCAGGTAACACTACCAGTGGTAGATCTCCAGATCAGTACATCAGGGGTGTACAGCGATGTGGACGATGAATGGCAATGTCTTGACCTTCTCGACGCTGCCGCTTTCCAGGCCCTTTCATACAAGATTGACGCCAATGGGGGCGATCGATCCAAAGTATGAGATTGAGTCTGGTTCAAGAACACTGTCCATATCAATCCACGCCGTTCGCACATGGACTGTGTCGATCAACAACCCAGGTAGCTTGGATCTGAGTGGATTGACGGATGTTCAATTCGTGTGGTCAGGCACGGCGTACTGAAATCTCGTGCGAAGCCGAAATGATCATCGAGAGGTGAGATCAGCAGGCGGAGCGGTGAAGAGATGCTTCTGTCGAGGCAAGGTGGGACATTCGCAAGAGCATGGTGGTTGTCGTAGTAAATGTAGCGGACTGTCGTTGGTTTTGCAGACCCTGAGTATCAAAGGGTGTTGACTTGCGTACCGAAAGCCTAGATCTGACGTCTCAATGCCTGAAAGCTGTGCCACCTACCTGCGGAAGGCATCCGAGCTGCCAGCGAGCGCATGCCTGAGCGAGACATCAGACTGAACGTGGAGAGTGGTGAAGATCGCCATGGTTACTACTCATGCATTACAATCCGGGAGGTTTCCGGCCCGCTACCATGACTGCGACAACCTTGTGAGGCCATGAGTAGGTCCCAGATGTAAGAAGAGACAAGTGTGTAGTAATGAAGAGAGAAGTGAAGTGCTCGAAGGAAAGTGCGATCTTCAAGAGCAAAAGCACAGACCACCTACACCTCATCTGTCAAACAAATGATGAGCTCCGGAGACAACACCCCTGATCACCTTCCTGCGCCCTTCGAGGCACCTATCGCCCAGCATGCTCTCCGGTATCCTTCTGTTCAATCAGAAGGGCGAGCTGCTCATTATGCGAGCCTTTCGCCAGGACATGCGACCACGACTAGCAGATGTATTTCGAATACAGGTCATATCGAATGCCCAAATCAGATCGCCAATCCTCACACTGGGAGTACGACATTCTCACATATACGAACGACAACATATACATCGTTGGCATTACAAAGGGCAATGCCAAACTCAGCACTGGTCTTCGAATTCCTGTACAACTGGTGGCATTAGGGAAGAGCTATTTGTCGTTTCGATGAGGAGGCTGTCAAGAGCAACTTCGTCATGGTAGTACGAGCTTCTGGATGAGATCTTGGACTTGGTACCCCAGAAACAGATTCAGAAACGCTGAAGATGTACATCACGACGAAGGAGTCAATCAGAAAGAGCTGTAATGGAGGATAGTCAGAAGATCACAATGCAGGCTACAGGTGCTCTGAGTTGGCGAAGGGAAGGCATCAAGTACCGCAGGAATGAAGCTTTCGTGGATGTCATCGAAGATGTCAATTCTACTGGTCTCAGCATCTGGCACGTCCTCGGCGGATGTCAACGGTGCTATTGAGATGCGGCATACCTGTCAGGCACACCTGAGTGCAAGTTTGGCCTCAACGATCGATTGCTGATTCGGTGACAATGGACTGCAGCATCTTGGTGGTGCGGTCGGCGGCTCAGCTGGAGGAAGGCAACGAAAGCGGCAGCTGGATCTGTGGCGCTGGAGGATGTGTCACTCTCACCAATGCGTCAAGCTCAGCAACTTCAACTCTGACAGAACGATCTCATTCGTGCCGCCAGATGGGTCCATTCCAGCTCATGACATACAGAGCGACAGAGAAATCAACCTGCCTTTCAAGGTCCACGCCATTGTCAACGAGATTGGCAAGTCAAAGGTGGAATACAGCATTGCCATCAAGGCCAACTATGGTCAAAGCTGTTCGCTACGAAATGTCGTTGTCAAGATCCCTACGCCGCTAAACGCTGCAGAGGTAGCTCCAGGACATCACAGGGCAAGGCAAAGTATGAGCCATCAGAGAACGTCATCGTCTGGAAGCTGGCGAGGTTTGGAGGCGGTGCTGAGTATGTCTTGTCAGCAGAAGCATCGCTGAGTGCTATGACGAACCAGAAGGCTGGAGTAGGCCGCCTTGAGCATGCAGTTCAGCTTGCTGATGTTCACGAGCAGTGGACTGCTTGTAAGATACTCAAGGTGTTTGAGAAGAGCAACTATCTCCAGTGTGAAGTGGGTACGATATATGACAAGAGCTGGCAGCTATGAGATTAGGTGAGTGGCAGTCATGCAGGCTGGAACATGGTGCTGACTTGTGCAGATTCTGAAACACAGCCATGCTGCAGTTCTGCAACGATATAATGAATAGACGACGGCGTTGCAAGCTTCGTAGACTACGGAAAGTCTGAGGCAGCGCTGGTCCACGATGGGACGCACTGATTCCATCGGCGCCAGCACTGCTTACCATCGAGCACATTCGCATGGGAGCGCAACTTCCTTGTCGGTATGTGTAGATACAAATGAGATGTCGACACCAGCCATCCGCCATTGGCAATTCGACCAGGCCAATCGTTCTATTCCATCCATATCGTACAGTGTCTTCTGAACCTCTAAATGCAATCGCTCTTGAATGCACGCTGAAACGCATCAAATGACCACACCTCTCGTCAGTGGACTACCGCTTCTTCTTGCCAGCCTTCTTCAGATCTGTACACTTGTCAGTTTCCGTTCTCATCTCGGCCATGTGTTCAACCTCACCATTAGAAGTACTCTTCTTCTTGCGCACCCTTGCCCTTCATTTCAAGATCTGAATGTGATTGAGTCCTGTCCTCCTCAACTCATCGTAGACTCAAAGCCAGGATACAGCTTGCTCAGCTCTTTGAATGTGCCATCCTGCGTGGGTAGTAGGCTGCTGCTGATGGACCTCGTAGTCGCTGTCGCAAGATCTTGTTTCCAAGACGCTGTGCTGTGGGATTGAAGATGTGTTGAAGATGCGACATTGTACCTGCGTACTGTCAGCGAGTGCGCAATATGCGACAGAGCTTGCGCGATC
This sequence comes from Lumnitzera racemosa, assembly GCA_024138005.1. Taxonomy (NCBI): domain Eukaryota; kingdom Viridiplantae; phylum Streptophyta; class Magnoliopsida; order Myrtales; family Combretaceae; genus Lumnitzera; species Lumnitzera racemosa. The sequence goes on from JAMXBC010000204.1 coordinate 12,507, forward strand.
GTACCTTCATCAGAGTCGACAATGCGCGACCGTGGGACTGCCATGGTTGTGTGCGAGGTGCTGTCGCTGCGATGGTGATGGCAGGTCGTCTGATGAGAGTCAGCGGATGTTCTCGCACCAAAGCGGTATAGCTTCGCCAAGACCATGACCTCAGTCGAGACTAACAGCTTCAGCGTACATTGCTCTACTGGCGGCATTGGCATTGACGACACACTTGCATCTTTGCGAGTTGCAAACACAGCGCACACTTCAACGTTCGCTCTGAACGCCTATATAGCTGGACATCATTGTGCGAAGAAGCTAGGACTCAGTGCAAGTTCATGATTCTGTGCCATGCCCTCAGCAGGTCCTGCTTTGCCTGAGCTCGCAGTCAAGCACTGACGTTTTGCAGCGTACAGTGACTACTTCTATACTGACAGATGCAGATCAACATTCTCTGCTCCCTGACATTCATCATGACGATCCTCATCACCCACCATCATCTCGCCAACATCAGTGCACTGCATCGCAGCCAACAGACCCACAAGCTACACGACATCGCGCACATGACTGGGTAGTATTGTCGCTAAGATGATGCCAAGAGGGCAGCAAGATCCGTACGGAGGTATGGGTGGACTTGGTAGTCCATTTGGTGGAATGGGAGGGCCACCTGGGCCATTCGGCTGGTATGGGAGGTGGACCAGGATCTCTTGGCGGCATGGGCGGAGGCAAGATCCTTACGGTATGATGAATCCAGCTGGACCAGGTCTCTCATGGTCGAAGTCCTCCGCCAAGCCTACCAGGAGGGCCCGACCCCTACGGCGGAATGATGGGTAGCCAGCCGGCACAGATCCTCTGTCAGCTCTGTTGAAAAGCCAAGGCGGTCCTCCAAGTGCGCAGGCGGCAGATCTGACCCATATGCAATGGGAGGTCCTGGAAGACCAGATCCGATATGCTGGCATGATGGGACCAGGTCCCATGCAATGGGAGGACAAGGTCCATTCGGTGGAATGGGTGGTCCGGGCCAATGTCAATGATGCCTCCTAGTATGCCACAGTTCCCACCACGGCCATGATGCCTGGTAGCCAGCCAGGTACGAAGCTCAGTCGAGGTCTCACTCATTCGCAATCCCAAGATACGTGCTAAGGCTCAGCATGCAATGCAGCAACAGGCCTTGATGCAAGCAGACCAGGAGGCAGAAGAGCGGAGGCCAGACGACAATTCCAGCTCATGAATCGACCGATGGTGTATGCTGTGGGAGAGGTTGTCCAGAGTGTGCGCCGCAGCAATGGAGGAGGTTGCCCAGAATGTGCTGCTGAGCAAGGTCTCCACTACGTCGGTAGAGGGTATGTCCTTGACCGCGAATGGACGTACTCAGAGCCCAAGTGGGAATGCCACTTGCAGCTGTGCAGTGAGCAGTCTCGTTCAGCATGCCTGATGCGGCGCTGTGATACAAGGCGACTCAGCTAGCCTAGATCTGGTGTCCTCACAGGCGAGTGGACAATCCTGAAGTATCAGATCATACGTCTAGCCATGTATTGTGCTATCAATCCTCAAACCGTCTACTGTGTCATCTTTCAGAAGGTCTGCCATCTCGATTTGCTCCCAGCCTGCGTGACCTGCCGTTGTTGACCATGATCGTGCGTACTGCATTCCGTACGTTGTTGGAGTGTAGGTGTTCGTCCTGGACCAGGCAGCTCGCAGCTCATCTCCCAAGCAAGATGACAGTGCAAAGAAGACAACGACCAGAATGGCGAAGATCGATAGAGCGATCAGTAGAACGGTGATAGTGTTCATGTCTTGTGAGAGGGAGAGGTACAAGAAGAGGAAGTGACTTGTCGGAGATGTAGATGCAGTGACGTCCCAGCCAAGTCGCTCCTACCAAAAAAGTTACCCGCTCTTGCTGTCTATAATCGTCACTTTTGACTTCACTTCATCACGCTCTACACCTCGCAAACAGCTCTCAAAGGACCTTCTCAGCATGTCAGCGATCACGCGCTCTGAGAGTCGCAGCAAACGCAGCTCACCTCTTCTATCGCTGTCGAAAATGCGCGCAGCCTCATTCTAGCCTACAGAGGTACATCGAAACGAACTACGACCTCCCACGCGACACCACACGGCGAGCAAGATGCTTGCATAGCACAACGAGACACTGCAGCACCAAAACGAAAGACAGAGGACCAGAGAGTAAGGAGGATACACAAACGGACTTCAACGCCATGAACGTCCTAGGCACGATGCCACCACCAACGACAGCAGTGGACATGTGCTTGGATGATGGCTTCGCCTTCAACAGCGGCTTCAAGGTCACTGGAGCTGGACGTTACTGGCAGCAGGAGAAGCCTTCGCATGGCGACCATGGACATCAGGAGCCAAGCACGCAACAAGAAGGGCCAATTCAGATCAGCGACTCTGCTTGGCTCTGCTGAAGCTGCTGTGGCCGAAGCCTGACCTCCTGAATCATCGGCACTGGCTCATCTAATCGCACCACTGGCACCAGAGACAGGCAATACCTGAATGAGCTGGGAATAAGGGTTAAAGGTTCAGGATACACGAAATGCTGCTGCGCAATTCAATCTGCTGGCGACTGAGAGAGGAACTCAGCAGATCGCAGCAGCTCTCGTTCCAACTGGCTACAGGGACAGTCGATGAGCGGCCGTGGTTGCTTCAGTATTGAGGCCGTTGTCAGGGCCGAAATCTGCACCACCACGCCGTCATTGACAGCATCTACGACATCATGGCCGCCGTTGGAATGCATCGACACGATCGTGCTGGAGATGGTTTGCATATGACACCACAGACTGGACATGATACGAGCAAGCCAAGACGTCATGGTGACATCGCGCAACAGGCTGCAGTGGAGCTGCTTGAACGTTCCAAGCGAAGTCAGCAGGTTGACACACCAAAACTGCGCTGTCGTGATGCATACTCTTCTGAGCCAGGCGTCGTGAAAAGCATAGACTGGTTCATATCCTTGCACTGGCTGAGCAGACAACATACAACCAATGGACTGGCATTCTAGCTGCTCACACTTCAGTTTCCGGCATGAACGTCGACAACTCAGTAAGCGATTTGAGGGACCAGCGATCATGAGCGCACGAATCTGGCCACAGCTTCTTAGCCTGGATCATCCTTGCACACAACCGGTTATTGTGATACCCGACTTTGGACTGGTACCATCTAGCACGTGTCTCTGCGACCCAGCATAGTGTCACTGTTGATCCTGCAACGAGCGCATAATTGAGAACACAGCGCCTGTCGTTCGATCCAGTGCAACACACCATTATATGACAGCTGTGTGGCTAGCAGGTCTGGAGCACAGCAGCTATCCTTCTCAATCTCAGCAAGCCGCCTAGGCTAATCAAAGCTTCCTCCGCGCATCAATCATGCTTTTTGGAGATGCTCACACCCTTCTGCAGGTCAGAGGGCCAAAAGAAACAAGATCAGGCAAAGCTTTTCACACCTAGTCAGTGTTTCAACATGCGACAGAGTCTGATTCGGTGCTCGTGCCTATCCTCACATTCGTACAGCATGGTCTTGAGTCAGGCAGATTGCTCATCCTGCCATGTCGGGAGATGAGCACAGTCGATCATTGAGTTTTGGCTCTACCTCAGCGAAGCAAACCTCTATCTCCACACAGGCCAGTGCACGAAATAGCTCCGAGCGATGGAGTGAACCGTTTTCCCAACAGCTAAGCGATCAATGCACATGGCGTGAAGAGTCAATGGCTTCAGCATTGAACGCGAGCAGGATGGACCTTCCATCAGAGTCAGCGCAGTGCTGCAGGCATGCTTGTCGCCATCATACGTCACCGTTGGGCCAGCATTGCAACCTCATCACTGGTCAGCACGACCACAAGCTTATTTCATCTCAGTTCCAGTGGGCGCCAGAGGACGTCACGCGCAAGAGCTACCCCAGAGGTGATGAAAGCCAATTTCAAACTCTCATGCACCACCACATTCATACCCCGCTGCACATGCCGTCGTGTGTCCTTTCAAACGATGGCTGCGAACTGTAGCGTCTCCTTCAGCCTGCTTGGCTAGCTTTACAGAAAGGCAAATTGAGGTCATTCATCTCCTTAGGCGGTGGGCCAGCAGCCTCAGTTCCAGGCTCTCTGGGCAGACAGCCGCCGTCTGGCACACGAACGAGGCGGCGCATCAGCACCATCCTTTGCAACCTACTGCTTGGATCTCCAGTTTACACTCTGGCCTTACCCCGCAGGACCATCTATTCTCTTTGCCGGTGCTATTCTGCTTGGACCTGGCCCCCTCTCAGCTCTATCTCGCGCTGCTATTGTGCAAGAAGCAGGCTCGAAAGCTTCTTCTGGCGCACTCTGCTGTCTATCATCACTCGCGTACCTAGGGATGGCCATCTTAGACTCTCGCTACTATCCTCTCGCGCGCACCATACACACTGGCACCTTCACACGCAGCTGTCATACTTTTCACATGAACTTTCACATGGCAATAGCGCAGAGGAGATAGCCAGCTGCCTCTGCCTTCTCAATCAGGCGCAAGGATCGAATGACCACTGGCCAAACACTGCTGGAAACAAGGTTGTCAAAGGTACCTGTCGCCGCACTGTTACATCCTAGCGAGAGCAAGTACCCTATACCTTGCCCTTTCCTTCAGATCCTGACAGCCTCTCTGCGCAACTCTTCGCTCTTCTACCTAAGCGCATGAGGCAGACGCATCCACGACTTTGCAAGTTTCCCACCACACACGACCACGATTTGAATCGCTGAGATCCCGCAGCTGCTTCATGCTGTGTCTCGGTTGTCCACTCACGCTCTTGTCTACCTATTCCATCCCAATCAACATCATCCACATCTCCAGCGTATCTGAGCGTTTCGGTTACATCGTCATAACCTTTTGACTGCACGATCGCCCATCGCTACCCCATCTCCTTCCTTCCTCTCTTCCTACCCATTCGACCTATTCAAAGACGACCAGCCAGGCACTACGATCTGGTACATCAGTTCCTTGTTGAGCTTTATATCACTCTATCAGGTCTTCACCACACCTTGAAACTTTCCAATTGCGCAGACATCCGGCGACGGCGCGACAAGTTCAGATTGGCTACACAACAGGACATCAGCAACACCTGCATACATGCGCAGTGTCAACCAGCATCACAAGGCAGCAGATCTCCAAACATCAACGACATCATAGGCGTTCATCTGCTTGTGCACAAGTATCAGCAGCAGAACCAGTCTTGTGGAGAACTACCTCTGGCCTTGTACCTTCTCTCCACGAAAACGTCGACCTCTCACTCGCTGCGCCAGGCTATCCTCTCTAACGACATTCCTCCGAGGGGGTCGTCTGCATGACACCCACAATTGACTAGAGACCACGCGACAAGTCTTGCGCTGCACAACGCCAGGGCTGCTTTTTACTCTGACTGTTGGTCAGTGGAGTACGCCCTTCGTTCATCTCACCCCAGAATCCTCACACAAAGCCATGCATACAGGTCCATCCGATCTAGCATACTATTCAGCCCAACAAGAAACGAGCTGGCATCTGCCGTGGACCCGCCGAGCCTCTACCTGCCGTTGAGATCAACAACGTCAACCGCATCTACTCCTCAGTACAACTACATCGATACCACCACCAACACAAGTCTGACCATAGCACAATGTCGTAAGTTTATCGACCTTCTCCTTCGCTTGGTGGTTGTGCAGTGATAGTGGACCATATCATGGTGAACAGCGACCACAATCGAATACTGCTAACCTCATCGCAGCGACTACAACCCATCAGGACATCCGAATCGCAACATCCAACCAACAGTCACCACGCCTTCACAGCCTCATGCCGCAGATGGCACTCCATCAATCAGATGCATCTTCCCCACCAATATCCACAGTATGGCTATGCGCCGCAAGATTCTTTCGCCTTTCCCACACATCCTCAACAATATCAAACATCCACCTATGAAAGCGCCAACTATTCGCACCCTGGTGGTCCAGGACAACTCCAACATGGTCAGTCATCGCCTATAAACCCTCGTAAAAGAGGAGCTTCTGAGTTAGGAGACCTTTCTCTTCCAGGGTCGTCAAGCGGAAAACCACAATGCCTTTTTCCAGGACTCAGACAGGACCAGGGCCTGATCTAGACGTCGGCCTAGGTGCCGCTCAGACTCTGCCTAGTCCTGTCATCAAGAAAGGTCGCACCAACACTCCTTGGACTCCTGCAGAGGAGCAAAGATTGAAGAATCTGCGCGAATCTGTAGGAGTTGGAGTGAGATCGCCAGAACATTCCCTCAGCGCACAGAGGGTATGTCAAGAAGCATTGTACAAGGTGAGCAAGCTTGCTTATCGTCTTGGCTGTGGACATTGACTGACGTTGCACCCTCTCTGTACAGGACATGCACTATGCAGAGTTTGCGGAAGATGAGGTTAGCCTTTTCGTTCGCCTCACCGGCAGACATTGTAACAAGAACGTCTTGGTGACTGACCATGAAGCAGGAAGGCAGCATTACTGCAAGCCATCAAGGACTATGAGAACAACAAGTGGAAGGTGATAGGACAGAAGGTTGGCAAACCAGCGAAGGTGTGTCAATGAATGTGATATTTGAACGGTACTGACCTTACCAGGCATGTGAGCAGTTCGCCAAGGACAAGGATGGTGAGTGGCTCTCTCAGCAGCTTCGAGCCATCTGACCTCTTCACAGGAAGGTGTAATGAGTGCAGCTTGCACAACGTCATGAGAATGACAAGCTCGACAAGCTTGCATTCATCTGTTGGTCTGGTTGGAATTAGATACCCTGATGAGTTTTTTTCGCAAAGGTTATGGACGCTCTGGAATATTTGGATACCTTTGCGAATGCCAAGAGAAGGAACGGTCAGCGAGATACGCTGTTGATGAGAGCATACTGGCGACTTGTGGAAAAGCTGGCGTATCTATAGAGCAAGACCTTCTCGGTTCAAGAATGGACACCGTCCATAGCTGGATGTATTCTTCACCTCATGCAGCGTCGAACGAGGTGAGGTCTGAGACGAGCGCCCCAAAGTTTGGGTCCCAGATCCACAGTCAGTACTGGAACTGCTTCTCTCCCTGTCTGCAATCGACATGGGTCGTTTCGGAAGTCAGCAGCACCGTGCCAATAGCGGATGGCGAATCTCCTTCAGTCAATCAGAGCTCATGCCCTCATGGCTGTGTCCCATGCTGGACGACAAGGAGAAGAGCAACGAACGAAATGCAACACTCAAACCCGTGTGGATCAGCGGTCAATATCTGCTATCGCGGTGACCCTGCTTGCGGCGACAAACCCATATCGATCAGACAGGTGCTACCACTCACCTTCCGCAATCAGTTCAGAGCTATCGGTCACCTTTGCTGCTGGTGCCATCCAGCCAGCTGATGAAGCACGCCCCGCGACGAGAGCGGCCAGCCAGCCTGCGTTCGCAAGGAAAGAGGTTTTCAGATCATATTGGTCCATTATCAGATCGTCTGGCAGATCACTATCCACTCTCAAGAACACCTGATGCTTGCGCCAATGGAGAGGCCTCGCACTCACATCCGAATGATCCATTGTCGTTCGTATCTGATCAAGATCCCAGGCCCAAGCGCCTCTTGTTTTCACTGCATGAGTAAGGCAGCTGTGTAACCGATATCGTTGCTCGACCGAGGCTGCAGATGTCGTGATTGGGAATGTTGTCTGCGCGAGTGCATGATTCGTTCAATATGCGGCTGAAGGAGTGACAAGAAGACAATGATAGAACAATCATGCTGGCATGCCAGGTACATGCAATATCGTAGCAGAAAATAGAAGAGCTGAGCGTTGTGAGTGGGTGCAGAAGGAGGCTCGATCTGCCGGAAGCTCAAATGCGCCGGCAGTCACGCACGTGTCGCCACTTCCACCCCCGTCGAAGAGTGCTCTTTCCAAGTTTTTGACAGCAACCGTGTGCCTGCTTCGACATCTACAACTTCCGTCCACGCATGTACATCCCACAGCCTTCGCCACATCGCCAGCATGCACCGCACGCATGATACGATTATCGACACGACTGTGCAACAGTCTCGCAGACATGCCTCATGCATCACGATCTCGTCATCATTTGACGCTACTGTTCGATAGACAAGCAAGTGGAAAAAAGGTCGCAACAGCACACTAGCTAGCCAGTCTTTTCGATGGCTCACCACTTCCGTCGCTGCACACTGCCACGCTACTCTGTATCGTTCCCCCGAACAGTCGCTCTGACCTGTGGTTGGACAGGCTTGGCTATCCCTGCCCATATCAAGAAGCGATAATGCTAGCCATTTGTGAGCATCTCTGCTTCAGTGGTGCCAGCATGCAAAAGCCTTGAGGAATAAGCAAGAATGGAACATCACGTTATGCAGGGCGTGGCTACACTGCGATGTCGTCGCCTAGGAAAGAGCAGAAACCAGGTACAACCCATGCCAAGTCTATTGCCCTCCACGAAAGTTGAGAAGAGCAAGCAATTGCTACTATTTTCTGCTCGTCAGGCATACTGGTCGACCATCCAATGGAGCTGTCCTTTCTAGCTTGGCTACGACTATGCTTCAAGCAGTCATGGTCTGGTCGCCTGTTGTTTCTCCGGCGCACACATCTGGACTGGATACATTCATCACCCTGGCCTGTCACCTCTTCATCACCAAGTGCTGATCAGGCCCCAATTTTGCATTGGCAGCACCGGCAATCTTGGTTGCGCTTATGCCAGTGCCTGCCACCAAGCCGCGTCCACACTTTCACTATGCGACAGACTGCACCAGACCCTACGTGCGTTTCTCAATCTACTCTGAATGGACGTCAACATCAGGATCTTGCATTAGTCCTTCCACTGAGCTCAACTCCCAAATCGGTAGTCACACATCCACAATACGGTCTGGGTAGCTCTTGCTAGGCACCTGGAGGTACTGGCAGTAGCTAAGGCCGGTCTCAACAGCACGGTCACTTGCCACTCTTGGGAGCTGGGTCGGCGGTTCGGCGACTGCTTGGACAAGTCACTCTGCCAGCATCTTGTCTCATGGCTGTGTACAGCAACATCCTTGTGCTGATCAGACTGACAGAACAAACGGCTTTTGACATATCCGGATGTGGCAATCAACTCACCATCTGAAGCTACAGCTGGGCAGGCACAATCCTGACAAGACAAAGAGCACAGCAATCGATACTGACCCATTGGCCACATCGACAATGCATACCATTAAGCTTCTATAGAAGCATGTCGTCTTACCCTGGCCTCGTGGTGTGTCGACCGCTGTAAGAGGTCGTGTGAGGGTCTCCACCGATCATTGCCCATACATATATACCTACCTTGGCCATTGTCCTCTTCTCTCTTGGTACGATCTATTCCTCTTACACACCACCTCATACACTCGCTTTCCTCACTACAAGCCATTGCCTCCTCCACTCGCTCTCCCTTACGAATCTCCAAAACCCGCATATATGCTGTGAAAGGGGAATTCTTGCACTCTACTAAACCCCTTCTTTGGTTGCTCTTCCCTCTATATTGATACCCACCTAATTAATATCTCACCCTCCCCCATACACTCTAAAGCAAGCATACACTCTCGCTATCCACAATAGCACAATACCCGCTCGCTCGGATTGGCATTGTGCTGGACTTTCTCCCTCGTTTTGCATCGCAAGCAAGGAGCGCCTCCGGGACTTAATTGACCTATACTATAGTCGGCTGCCAGTGAGCTAGGCTCTGGTAGTCTGTATGCTCGCCGCAACAGTGGCTAGACACTTCGACCACTTCCATCTTGCAGCTGCTAGCCAGGGCGATGTAGATGGGAGTGACACAGCAGACAATAGTCATGCCATCAATATCACAAGTCCTGGATATCATCACTTGCTATCCAACCAGAATTACACTATGGCACCTCCCACAGTCAGCTACCAGCTCGTAGCGCCAGGCTCAGCCTCACAGCAACAACAGCAACAGTCAAGACAACAACAGACACAGTCGGAGGACCTGCGCTCACTCTACCTGGTCACGATGCTCAACATCCACTGTATGGCTCGGAGATGACCTATCTTGGACAGACTTGATTCCTTCTGGCTACCCAGTGCTTCCACCTTCACAACATCGACCTTCATATCAGCATTCACCATCATCTGGATACAGCAGCAGTGGTTACGATGGTCGCCCAATCCAAGGCTGGGCATCATCGTCACCAGGCACAGACGCTTCACAGCACCAGCGACAGTACTTTGATGAGTACCAGCAGCAACAAGGCCTGCAGGCAGGCAGTCGCAGCTCACTCTCAAGCACTCGTGCGTCCATGGATCTTTCAGCACAGCAACAGCAGCATATTGTGTACAATCCAGCAACAACATTCGCCACAATCGGAATACATCCTAGGGCTTCAACAGCAACAGCATCATCATCACATTCGTTACCGACACAGTCACCTACAAGTAATGCTCATAATAACGACTATGGCGACAGCTCAAGCAGAGAGCGTGAGCTAGGCGGCGCACCCAACATGGTTGGCCTTGAGGGCATGCCAGATCCAGCACCTCGCCCCAAAGGACCAAAGCTCAAGTTCACCAGGGCAGACGACGCCTTGCTCATCGAGCTGAAGGAGGGCAGAAACCTGACCTGGAAGCAGATCGCCGACTTCTTCCCTGGCCGTAGCTCTGGAACTCTGCAGGTGCGATACTGCACTAAGCTCAAGGCCAAAACGACAGTCTGGACAGACGAAATGGTGAGTACCACTCTGGCCCTCACGGCCGATATCCTCCTACGCTTGCTCCTCTGCAGACGACAGGCAGCCTCGTCACTGGTCAGTAAGCATTGTGGATGCACTGCACGATGAACAGACTAGATCTGCATGGCACTAGCAGGTCGAACCGCAGGAAGGAGCAAGGCGTCACCTCTTTCAGTCAAAGGTGATAGCCCATCTCTGATGACTGCAGGTCTGCACTAAGGCGCCAGGTTTCACAGTATCCGTACGAGCATGAGGCTAACGAGAGCGCACAGGTACAGCGACTACGCAACGCCATGGCAGAGTATGAGAATGATCGATGGAGGATCATCGCAAGCAAGGTTGGCCAGGGCTTCTCAGCCGTGCCTGTCAAGACGAGCTCTCGAGCTAGAGATTGAAGAAGCTGGCGGATCCTTTCATGATGGGCGAGCTTGACGAAGAGGAGGAGTACAGCAGCAGCAACGCAAGCTACACTGCTCAGCAGTGAAACGACACCACGAACCACACTACACAATCAACACTAATGCTAAAGTATATCTAGTCTGCTGCGCGGATGTGGCTCCACCATCGGCAGCAAAAGACGAACACGACAAACGACCGCTATGCAGATCGCTACCAAAGGGCAATTCCCTCCTTCACAGTTTTCCGACTTTTCATATACCACTACAAGTTTTGCACAGGCCCCAGGCTACGGAGATTGATTGCATTGGTTCCAGGGAAGGAAATCCACAGTTTGCTTGGAGCTTCATGGGCTCGCCAGATTGAAAGAACATTGGGAGTTTCTGGGTCGTTGATTACTCACAGAGACAGAACTTTGTCCATAGAACATCTCGCAGCATGCTGCTGGACATGTGTCGCTAAAACTTCCTGCACAATATAATCATCAGCTATAATGTCACACACATATTGCACCCTTCATGCTGATCATTCGACCGTCTGCAGCAACCAGCAGGTACGCCAGAAGCTACAGCCTTCTGCAGCAATGATCTGGCGCCTCTGACACACCACTATAACGACGCCTTCGTCATCCTCTCTGTGCATGACCTGCTTAAGGGTGACACAGGTGCTGTAGCTTCTAGCCTTAAACCAGTCCAACACATTTCTGCATGCTCAGCAGAAGATGCTCCTGCCGATTGCTCCATGGAACGATCTTTGTCCCATACTGCAGTGGCTCCATAGCGGAATACAGTCCTTGCTTACAGAGCTCTGCCAATGTTCCGAAGGAGAGATGGCTGTGCTGCCTTTCACGATAGATCCACTTCTTTGGATCAACCAAGTGACGAACCATTGTAAGTCCCAACGCCTCTTTCGGCAGACAACACTGGTCAGTGCATAGGGTTGTGTGCGGATAGTCGCAACCAGAATCTTGTCGCATTCCTCTGGCAAATGCGAGATCTACAGCAGAACGTAGCAGATTGATCTGGCGGTGCTGTTGAGGCCAACAATGTCGCCAGAGCCTTGCGCAGGGCTTGCCTCCATGCCTCGTATTGACCTTGCTGGGAACACAATTCCCTGTGCTCGCTTGTATGCCGTGTCTCAAGTGGTCAAAGTCCTACATGCCATGTCAAAGCACTGGCACTTGTCTCAAGGTCGTCGTAGTGTAGCCCTTCTCTTTTTCACCGCCGTTAAATGCGTCATTGTCAAAGAACCGTTCCTGAACCACGCTGGTGGTAATTGCTAGTTTGTGGATACGCTTTTGACTGCTGGCGGGTATGCTGCTGAATGGTGTGAACCGTATTTCAAATCCAGGTCCAGATCAGTGCTTGGCATCCCACGGAGGGTTCATGCGAAGGGCTCGTGTTCGTGCGTCGTCTCCTGGTACTGGCTTGGGTGGCTGATAGCGTGAGGTGAATGTTGGCGGTTGCGGCTCGTATGTTCTTGCTGTTCCTGAGTGGCAGTAGAAGACGAAGGCAGGTGCGAAAGATCGTGCCTGAGGCGCACCTGCTCTGTGCTTGCTGCTGACTAAATTCTCTCAACTTCACATTTCAGCTTACCACCACTTCACTCTTCACTGGCCCGCTGCTGCAGCAACGTCTTCTGGAGACACGTGAGCCACCGAAAGCTCAGCTAGCAGTCAGCCACCAGCAAGAACAGTCATGACAGCGCCCAAAATGCCTCCACCGATCAGGTCGCTGGGCGAATACACACCCATCTGGCCAAACATGTTCGAGCAGAAGGTCTTCGATGTGGGCTGTCTGGCAGCATCACATAGCAGCTTGCTGTCACGACTGAAATCTCTTCTGAAGACGACAATACTTGAATGAGATGCTGTGCAATAGGTAAGCTGGCAGTGCTCAGGACAGGTTCATGGTAATGCTCTGGACATGGCTGTCTACAAGAGGTCGCTGATGCCTAATCCTTTCCTTTCCTTGCGCTTTGGACGTGTTTCATACAGTCTCTGCAACAATAACAGGTACAATTGCCCACTCAAACATGGCTCATACAGGTCGTCGACCGCACGCGTACACCACCAACCAAACTTACCACATCACATCCATCTATACCCTTTGCCAAGGTCGCAGAGAACTGCCAAGGTCGTCGTTGGACTAGAGAAGAGGTGTGCGACCTAGTGAAGCTGCACTAACATCCTGACAGCATCTCTACTTGATTGATCAACGAGGGATATTCCATTCCAAACAGAGTCATTGGCGATGCACTTGGAGGACGAAGCGACCAGTCTGTACGACTTCAGGCACACCACATTTAACGGAAATGCTGGCTTTCCAGACTTCTGGATCTGGTCTGGGAGATCGAGAGCCACTGCGACAAGGACCTTCCACTACAGGCATTCCTCAGATCAAGCATCAGACACACAAGCACAGAAACAGGAATGTTGTGAACGACAGGCGACCAGCTCCAAAGCGCAGCAAGTCAAAGTACACAAAGATTGTCAAGTTGAAGATCCCAAGAGCACCGAGCCAACAGCACAATTGGACGACAAGTCAGCATACACAACAGAGCCAGTTGAGGGGTCGTCACACGATCGCAGGACGACTAGCTTGCACAGACTGAGGAGCCACCATCGATGTCCACAGGAGATCTCTTGCTGTCCTACTACATCCAAGCTGATGCGCCACCATGCTCAGCCTACATCTACACCAGCGACTGCTGCTGAGCGCTCGTGCGCTCACCATCACCTGTGCGATCTTTGGCGTCCAGAGGAGACATGAGTGAGCCAGGCTTGAGGCTGCTCAGACACTCATCGACATGTCGAACGAGCGCCTTTCCCACCACCACTCCTACACCAGCATGTCTATGTGGGCCCCCTCTTTACACTGAAGTAAGATGGCGTGATGCAGAAGGTCGCCGCGTTCCAATCTTGCAGCTCCCACCTGCCATGATGGATGAGTATGATGGTGGTGATCAGGGAGGGAACCGAGGTGTTGGAGACGTGACCTGAGCATGGAGATGGGCAGGACAGGTCCACCGTATGCTGGCCTCTGGCTAGACTGACTGAGAGATCAGGAGAGTGAGAAGAAGGAGAGAGCAGAATGGATAGAAGGATAGACTGGGAGTACAATGAGATAGAGTTTGAAGCAAAGAATGATTCGAATTAGCGTTTTACAGTGAATGAAGAGTATCTCAATCAAACGCTTCAAACTTGAGACCACTAGCCTTCCTAACAGCCCATACAGTGCCGATACATCAGCCTTCTCACCATCCATATGCTCCTGACAGTCCTTGTAGTATCCCATCAGCAACCTCCAGCGCCTTCAGCGGCACACCAAAGTCCTTGCCAAGCTCCAGCGCAAAGCGAATGTCCTTCCTGCATGGTCGAACGCTGAAAGGAGGATGCTCGCTCTGGTAGTAGACTCCATTGAGCATGCGCTCAGCGTAGGGACGAATGGCGCAAAGAAGAGTTCCAGGAACTTCTGAATGGTTACAGCCCAACGCCAGACTCATGCCAAGACATGACCCTCTGCTGCAGCCTTGCACTGCATCGAAGAGGATGGAGTTGCCGATGCCACTTGAGGGCGCTGGCAGTGCTGGCTTGTGATCGGTGATGCGATGGTGGCTCGACCCATGACGCCGTCGCAGAGGGAAGTATTCTGTCGATGAGCTCCTTTGGTCCTGCTGGCAGCAGACTAGGTTGCCTTGCTGGCACATCAAGAGGTGAGCCAAACACTGTGTGCTGTCAGTAGAGCTCTCGAGCATGTGACAACGTCACCCACCTGGACAGGCGATGAAGCCAGCACCTGCAGCATTGACAGCTCTGACACCTTGTCTGTGGACTGCCTAGCGATTGTGCTGCAGTCGACGAACAGCTTGCCTATGACCTCGCTCTTCAAGGCAGTGTCGATGGTGCTGAAACTGCGTTGTCGTCCCCAGTGAGTGAAGATGATGTCTGCGCTGTACAGCTTCTTCGATAGTCTTGGCGATGATAGCAGAGCCTTGAGAAGCTCTGAGAGCAAGTTTCTCAGCTCGTGCTGGCGAGCGATTGAAGAGGATGAGGGATGCTCAAGGTTGCCCTTCTTGGCGATGTTGGCGCCATGCCCTGTCAGTGTCAGTGAGAGGCTGCCATCGGTGAGACACTCTACGCTGCCCATGTTGCCAAGACCGATGTAGGCCACTGTTGCTGTGAATGTAGACATCGTGTGAGATGCTGATGCGGTGCTGGTGACGTTCCGTGTTGACGATACTTGAGCTTACTTGCTATGATGCTCGTCGATGTGATGTGTTCGATGCCATCTTACGGCAACCTACCTATATATGCTTGAAGTCATAGACTGCATATCGCTCGTTCTTGTCAAGCCGAGCTGCTGATCACGCAGCATAGAGTACATAGCACCAGAGCGCATCGCAGTGTGACAGATGCTCGCCATGATGCTGTCTCGCCATGGAAACTCAAGAGCGAAGAGCGCAAGTGATAGTCGTTGTGAGATTGTGACGTGGAAAGCGTTCAGGCAGCCCCGGTGACAGGCTATTGCGGAGAAGCGCATCGGCTGTGACCAAGGCTTGGCAGCAAAGCTTAGGTAAGTGCGGCTTCTTGGATTGCTTCTACACCGGCCAGTACTCAAGGGGTTGTTGGTCAGCATAAAGCTTCTCATGGCTCAGGATGTGGCTCATCAACGCAGAGACGATGGAGCTGGAGCAGCATGAGTCTCCAGACGTGATGTCGTGCAAGCTAAAGTTCAGGAAGAGAGTGATCGTCCTGGATTCATATGGTCGACATTCACGTAGACAAGCATGGGCCGCCTCAGCTGTGGACGTCAGGACCAAAGTACAGTATTCTCTCGCATCGCTGGCAAGATGGCGAGGTCACTATGCGAGAATTTCGTGATCCAGCAGTGCGCAGTCACAAGCTTGGCTTTCAGAAGATCCAGCAATGCTGTCGATTATCCTTGAAGAGAGGCGTCAAGTATGTCTGGTAGACACCTGCTGCATAGACAAGGAAAACCTGGCCGAGCTCTCTGAGAGCATCAATTCGATGTATGTGTGGTACCAAGCAGCTGATATCTGCTTTGCATACCTGCACGATGTCGATGATCCGGAACCAGACCAGGTGACTGCGAGTGAGTGGTTCGATCGTGGCTGGACTCTACAGGAACTGATAGCGCCGCGCGAGCTTTGCCTGTATGACAGGTCTTGGCATTGCCTTGGTGATCGATCTTTCCATGCAGCAAGATAGCTAAGAGAACTGGTATCTCTGAGAATGTGCTCAATGGATGGCAGTATCCATCGTCGTTCTCAATCTCTGATCGGATGGGATGGGCACGAGGTCGCATCACCACTCGCGCAGAGGATACAGCGTACTCCATGCTGGGGTTGTTTGGTGTCAACATGCCTCTACTTTATGGCGAAGGCGGCGTCGTGCCTTCAGACGCTTGCAGGAAGAGATCATCAGATCGACCTACGATCAAAGCATCTTCGCATACACAGCTGCTGAGGAGATCATGGAATGCTCGCAAGTCTTCCTCGTGACTTCACGCTTGGCCCCAGCATCCAATCCAAGCCAGCTGGAGGAGGTCTGAAGGCATACACGATGGCAATGGGAACCTGTCGATCACACTCAGAGTGAGTCCTTGGACAGCAGACACATACCTTGCACTCCTTGAATGCGAATGCCTCGCTGAACAGTGGCGTTGGATCTTCCTGCGAGATTGGAGGATGCCGCTGATCGATGGCTCGTGTGTGTGTCGATGGGCAGGACATGCTTGTTGGCACTGAGCTGCTTCAGTATACTCATGGTGCGAACAACAAGCGTGCACTCTTCTTCAAAGACAAAGTGCTGAACTTCCTCAAGCGCTGACTGATCGTCGAGCACATGAATTCTTGACGGTCCCCAGGGGCTATGGCTTCAAGCTTCGTGGTGCTCTATTGGAAGCGTATCGACAACCGAAGAGAGAGGATCGTCTTATGACAACGCTGGGATCTGAGTCGCTGTGGGACGAACGAGAAGCTGTACTGTACAAGGTGCCAGGATCGTACAACTACAGCTATTTCGGACAGCTTGATCTCAATCCATTGAAGCTGAGGATCAAGTATGTCAAGCTCTTCCTTGACTTTGAGTTCAACCCATCGTGTTCCTAGCAGAGGAAAAGGCTGTTGACGAGACAGTCAAGGTCCTGAATCGAGAGGGCAAGATCATGATGGGTAGTGGTGACAACTACTGGACTGATCGTGACAAGCAGAGCTTCCAGTCATTCGCCTCTCGTAAGGTCAGTGACGAGGCGGCTGGAACACCTTGCGGCATTCCAAGGATGGTCTGGTTGCTGAAGCAAACACTCTCAGACCTGCTTGTGGATGTTGAGAGGCTCCCGAGAGAAGGGGCTGAAGGTCGTGCTGCAAGGCATGAGCTCAGATCCGAACAATCCAAGCATCCTGAATGTTCAGTTAGAAGCGCCACGGTGGAAGCTACCGCAGTACTGGACTGTCGAGCTGGAAGCCGTACCAACGACTAGCTTGATGAAGAAGCTGCGTGGCAAGTAGATTGTACAGCGATGGCCTTCAGTAGAACCCTTGCAGAAGGGTGGTGGCTTGAAAGCACATGCTTCTCAGTGTCTGCCAAAAGTGGTAGGCCATCGCCTGACCCCTCTGAGCATTGTGGGCTTGAAGGCACATGCCTCTTACTGTCTGCCAAAAGGGATAGCTTATCGTTTGGCCCCTCTTAGCATTGAGGCCTGGGCACATGCCTCTCCGTTGCCGAAGTGATGGCCATCGTTTGACCCCCTGAGCATTTTAAGCGGAAAGCACTGCCCTTTTAGCAAGTCTCGCACCACCTAGCAGCTTGATAAGCTGCATGGATCAAGTAGCATCTCGCTCGCTCCATTCGACCCATCGTCTGACGACAGCACATGCCACGCACTCCAGTCTCAGTACCTCCACCTCAAACCATTCTCTGTGCTCACGACCCAAGCTGGCAAGCTGCTTGCCTGCTGATCTGCAAGCTCCAAATGTATCAATCGTTCCACTCTCTTGACGTTCGGGACCTTGCGAACGTTGCTGCTTGTCCTACGAGCTGTCGAAGGTCGATTGTGGTGGAGAGGTCTGGGTAGAGGGGCTCTGCAGTCTTTCTTGGCGATGGTAAGGAGTGGGTGGCGAGGAGGTGGTGTGAGGATACCACGTATGAGATTGAGGCGATGACCGCATTGTCGTTTGCCACTCGTTCATACGTCGTGTGACGTTGTTGGCTCTGCCATTTGAGCAAGACGTCCTTGGTTGTGCTGCTGTGCGAGTGGTACCAGCGCCAGGTAAGAGTATTCTGTCAGTACATCTGAGAGTCTGCGACTGCGCTCCTTTGGCGCTGAGAGCAGAGATTGTGCTGTCTCCTCACTTGGACTCCCTGCTCACTGGGTGTCAGCCAAAAGATATAGATGTAGCCCTCCTCATCGTGAATGCTGACAGGCTTGGCAAGCTCAGCCAGAAGTGCTGAGGCGATCTGTGGTTGCGTGTCTGTGGGTATGAGTGAGAGTGGCGTGGCGGTCGGAGGTGTCGCTGGTATTGAAGGTCGTGGTCGATGGGTATTGTGGCAACTCCCCCTGCTCAACTCGCTTCCTATGCCTCACGATTTCGATGGTGTCATCAGGGGCGACTGCGAGCATGCAGCAGAGGCTACGCCAGAAGCTTTGTTGTTGCTGAGGCTGTTTTGAGGTCTGCTGGTGTTCGCTGGTGGCCGTGAATGTCTGTTGCTCCAGAAGGTCGCTTGCGATGGCTCGTCAGCTCGTTTCTCCTGCTCAGTTTCGATGCCAAGACGTTGAACAAGTGTCTCAATACTGTTGCGATTCTTCAGCTCCAGTATCTCAGTACGCCGTCGTGTGGGTGTGATGGCCGTCTGAGTCCTCCTCGATGATCTGTGCCTGGTCTTTGTGCTGCCAACAGTGTATCGTGGCATCTGCGATGTGATCGCCCCTTCTTAAGTAAAGCAATGACACCCGTTTCCTATCACCATGGTCAAGGCTCTGCCAGCTGCGAGAGCTCTTCGACAAGGTCTGCCAGTGCTCGTCAATCCTCTGCATGTCGTAGCTGGATTCTTGCTGTCTTGTCGTCCAAGTAGTGCTTCAGGCGTGTGCAGAAAAGTGGTGCCTGACATGCTCGATGGTTCGAAGAGGATTGAGATGGGGAGCGACAGAAACTGGCTCAACCACCTGTTGAAGCATCGTGAAATGCGAAATGCGTCACTGACAGTGAAAGAAGTGATGAAGTGATGTGGTTGGTCTGCAGGCAGAAGTCGATTGTGGCTGGGAAGACATGCGCCACCAAGCACTTTTGACAAAATTCGTGGCAGTCACGAGGACATCGTGGATGATCATACACCTACAATGTATAGCTCTGCTGTTCGTCACAAGTACAAGCCTTCTGGCTCACCTTCACTCTTCGTCTTGAGCACCTCTCCCTCGCAGCTCTGAATCAGCCATTTGACTCTCATTCTTCGCTCTCGCAGGCCATCAGACCGCCTCAGAGCAAATAGCACGAATATCGCACCACTGAGGTCGTCCTCTGTGAGATGAACTCTTCCAGGTCGACATCTGGTGCCAGGACATCTTGCTGTGTGAGCCAAAGATCTTGCGCTTGTGTTGGTGTCTGGGTTCTCGAACAGGATCTTGCGATCGATTCGTCCTGGTCTGATAGGCGGATCCAATGTGTCGATCTTGTTCGTTGCCATGATGACCTTAAACATCTCCTCGATCGTCAAACCTCCAGCTGGTTCAGCAGCTCAAGCATGTTCGCTGAATCTCTCGCTCCCACCTGACGTACTGTCATATCGCTTTGTACCAACGGCGTCAATCTCATCGATGAACACAATCGAAGGACATGCTCTGCTGCGACCTGGAAGAGCTGTCGTACCAATCGAGGACCGTCTCCAAGGTACTTCTGGATGAGCTCTGAGCCGACAATTCGCAAGAAGGTGCAGATGTCTGGTTGGCAACAGCCTACAGTCAGTTCCTTGCCGTACCTGGTGCACCAGGATGGATCACACACCCCTTCGGTGGCTTGATACCCATTCTCCTCGTACAGCTCAGGATGCAGCAAGAGGCAGTTCTACTGCTCTCGCACTTCTTGAATCTGCTGCTCCAGTCCACCGATGTCTGCGTTATGATCTGTAGGCGCCTTGTCCAGCTTCATAACCGATACCAAAGGGATCTGCGTCATCTGTGAGCACACCGACACAGACATGCTCTTGTGATGTAGCGAGAATCGATGCTCCAGGTTCTAGCAGTCCTTGTCGACAAACGACATGATCGAGACGTAGTACTCTGGTCATAGCAGAGGAGACAATCGCGTGATCATCGTCAATGAGCTCCTCGAGATTACCGACACCCTAGGCGAGCCACGCATATCGTCCCACTTCTGCTTCTTCATCCGCATCTCTGTCAGCGCATCTGCCTCAGCACCTCCAGCAGCTGGCCTTGCGAGCTGGCAGTTCTTTGGCCTTCCGTATCCGCTCCTGATTCTCGCAAACCTTCCTCTAGCAGCAAGTGATCGTGCACTCGGCGCATTCGTAGGTATCGAAGCTTGCATCGCGCCTGTGGTAGATGTTTGGAAGCTTTGCCGCTGGCTTTGGTCCTGCGCTCGCTTCTTCTTGCGACCATTGTGTGGTTGGCTGTGGTGGTGGTTCGTACTTTGGCTTCTCCTTTTTGTCTCCCTTCTTGTCCTTGTCGCCAGGGCGCCTGGAGGTGGGCCTCCAAGGCCAACTGTCGACCCTGTGGTGATCTGTCAGCTTGCCATCCTGCGTCGTTGTCATGATCTCTGACGTACCATGTGAGGTTGTCTCGTCTATCAGAGTTGTACAAGCTTGCACCGAGACGAGGTAGGGAGACGGCGCAGAACGTGGCGAGAGTGTGGATGTCGTGATGATGCAGCGATGTGTGCTTGGATGATGGTGATAGCAACAACTCCAGGCACGTAATGCACGCGGCTCAACTCCGAGCCTCAGGCACGCACTAATTTGGTCCACCTTGATCGTCACTCTAGATCTGTCTCTGAAGATGCACACCTCACACGAACGTCACAAAGGTCTAATGAACTGACTCGATTCTGCACAACAGCTGCCAACGACGTAGTTATCTGTCTCGTTCCATTTCACTGGAGGGGCATATACATCACAAATCACTAACCGTCGACATATCCTCTCTCAACCATCCTACACCTCTTTACCGCAGCGTCGACCTCCCAACCAGAGCAGATCTCACAAGAACTAGCGTGCATCAACTCTCCAAGCACACAAGTGCATGAGACACAGCTTAGTCTTTCCTAGAGCGCAGACGTCAAGCACAGCAAGATGTCTGCAGCCAACCGAAATCGACGCCTACAGAAAGAGGTGCAGGATATCATGAAGGACACACACTCTGGCATAGCAGTAACGACGCCGCAAGGAACACAGGACTTTGTGACCTCACACACTTTCATGGCCACTTTCTTGGACCACCTGATACACCATACGAAGGCGGCAAGTACGAGTCGACATCAAGATCCAGCAGGTACCCCTTCAAAAACCCCGAATGCTTTACACCAAGATCTGGCATCCAAATTTTTCTTCACAGACTGGAGGATATGTTTTAAAACACTTTTACAGCCTGAGCCCGTCCTACCTCAAAACGCCCCATATCGTTCAAAGCTTTCAAGCAGTCCCGACCCCAAAAAAACCCAAGAGCAGAGGGCAGCATGCTCACAGCGAGCCCCAGAAGTTTGCACAGTGCAAAGCAGTGGGCAAAACGGGATGCGTGCACCACAACCAAGCAGGCTCGGCCAAAAGGACAGGGGGTAGGGTGGCTGGAAGGAAACACGAAAAGCTGCCAGACGACAAGCGAGAGAGAGAAGCAGAATCGTGCACGAGAACGGCACAAAGGGATAACGCACATGGTCGATCGTTTTGGGGACATGGGCTTCCCAATCGGAACGTCGTCCAGGCCTTTGACTACAGGGGTCGAAAAGAAAAATGGCGAAGAGTAGAGCGGAAGAAAGCTGATGAGTGACATCACAGCTCGTCTCTTCAATGAGATGTAGTTGGAATACAGAAGGGGCGAGCGGCCCTTTTTACACATCAGGGCCTGGTAGACTGATTTTTGACAGCGGGAAACATAATTAGATAGCATCTTACATGGAGCCATTCTTACCACCCCCCGGGCCGGGCAGGCAGCCGTGCCCGCTTTTATCCTTCCAGCTGCATGTCCCGGAAGCTTCCCCATTGATTGGTGAACAGCATCCTCGAAACAAGGTCCGGCTTAAAAAGCGGTGTTTGGCATTGTTGTCGATACAGAAACGACGCACACGCCGACTGTTTAGCTTACCAAGGCTGTAGCCTTTATACGAGCTGAGGCACGACGACAAGCTATAAGGTCTCCCCCTGAAAATCCCCAAAAAAAACGTCAACATGGGACCTCAAAAATCGACTCATCACGGCAGCAACTCGGTTTTGTAGCTTATGCGGTAAACCCGCTGACAACCAAAAGGATTTGGGTAGAAGCCCGAAGGGCTTCCTAACGCCGCCAAAACCATACACATTCCCCCGCAGCTCGCACACGAGAAGGCGAAAAACGCTGTCAACAGCAAAGGAAGATGTCCAAAAAGCAAGAACACAATCCCCCATCACAGTCGATGGACCAGCGAGCATGATGAGCAGGGATACGAAAAAGTCCGGGATCCCCGGCCCTCTTGTGCTCTCATAACAATGCAGGTGAGTTGAAGGGGATAAGACTATCGCGCTATCTGATGCTAAAAGGAGCCACATTTTACCTGATATGTGAAAGGCAAGACCTCCTCGAGACTGCTTCAACAAACAAAGACCAACGTCACGGCGCCCAACGTATGGCCCCCTTCTTCATGCCCTGCTGATAAGTCCCCGACCCCCGCCTGTGTTTTGTTTTGGACT
>JAMXBC010000205.1:0-12500 GCA_024138005.1 Lumnitzera racemosa
AAAAAACTTTTGAAAAATCAAAGAAATTGTGGGGATTGGAAAGACTTTGTAATACCCTTTTCTCTTTTTAATTAACATATAACCAAGTCAATCTAGTAAATGAGGATGAGCGTTAAGTAATGGTCAGGATAGCTCAGCTGGTAGAGCAGAGGACTAAAAATCCTCGTGTCACCAGTTCAAATCTGGTTCCTGGCACATGATTAATTGATCTATTCAACAAATTAATTGATATGAATCCACTTCATTTAATAGTATGGATCATTATATATACTTATCCATCTAGGTATCTGGAAAGATATTTCTTTATTTTATCGCTGAAAAAAAATTATCCAAAAAAATATAGAAAATGAAAGAGTAGATCAAAATTGTCGAAAGAGTATATTATATCTAAAAAAAATAAATATTTGATCTCTCCTTTTTTATTTGTTTATACTGTGTCTCTTCTCTTTCAAAAAAAATTTTAATATTTCATAACATGTTTCAATACAAAATTGAAAGGTTTGATTATCTGGTTGTTTATTGGTTTGAAAGACCAAAACCAAAGGTCTCGTCTCAAGAATTAAAGGATGGAAAACAAAGATTGATTTTAATAGAGTACAAATAGAATCCGATCTCCTTTCATTTCTTTTATTTTCTTTTTTTCATATTCTATTTATTCATTCTTCCACATGACCCTAAGAATGTGTATAAGATATGTGCGCGGTACAAAGTTCCATAATGCGAAACTCTTTTAATTCACCTATTAGCTTTGTCTCAGCCCATCCAAAAAAAGAAAAATAAATAAGTATTTCTATTCTCAAACTTGGGGAATCTCAATGAATCTCTAAGAACCGCGGGGGTAGCCTGCGTTCTTAAGCTTCATATCTCCAACTTAGTTCATCTGATTATTAGATAGACTATTAGAGAGATAAACCCCAAACCCCGGGAGTAGAACCATAAAAGAAAATACTTATTAACCAATCATAGGAATACCAGTTACAGTACCCATTATCCAAAGAGGAATCCTTCCAGTAGAATCGGCCATTTATTCTGGGCCTCCCTCCACCATTTCATCAAGTTGTCATGCTAGAGACATAAACATCATAGATAATTATGAGATGTGATCCTTCCGAATGGGATAAGATAATTCCTACTATTATTTAGTATTCTACTAAATCTCTTTTCTTCTCTTAATTAAAGAAAATAATTGGAAAAAAAAACAGCAAGTACAAAAATGAGTAATAACCCCCCGTAAAGACTGGTACGATTCAATTCAACATTTTGTTCATTCGGGTTTGATTGTGTCGTAGCTCTATAATTTGTATTAGGTTTATCGTTGGATGAACTGCATTGCTGATATTGACCCCAAAAAAGAAACGGTAGGTACAGCTAGTCCATGAACAGCCAACCATTGCACTGTAAAAATTGGATTGGTTCGATCTATGGTCATTTTGTCCTCCTAAAAAGATCTACTAAATTCATCGAGTTGTTCCAAAGAGTCAAAACGACCAGTTATTAATGGAATTCCTTGTCGGCTCTCTGTAAAATATTCGTTTGGACGAGGGCTCCCAAAACACATCGTAAGCTAAACCCGTGCTGACGAATAACCAACCCGCAATGAATAGGGAGGGTAAAAGTAATGCTATGAATAACCCAGTATCGAATACTGGTAATAATATCAGCAAAAGAACATTCTCCTGTGCTTCCAGACATGCTGAGCTCCACATATTCTTGTACAGTTAAAGGGGGATCGAGTCCCTAAAAGATGATATCAGTAAATGGGGATTCACTGAAGTTCAATCCTTATGAGATCGTCAATATTGTACCAAGGGTGTTTTTCCCAGTTTACCGAATCAGTATAGCTATCCTTCTTCTGACACAGCAACGCAATTTTAATCAGTATTGAAATGAAGTACTAGCTAATTCCTTTATTCTTTTCTCCTTGCTTGGTGATATAGAATCATGCATGCATTATTCAATATCAAATTTCTGTAGTAGTAGTATAAGGATTTTTTCCCCTCTATTATTGGCTTCAGACTAGAAAAATGAAAATAGGTAATAGATGAGTTGAATTTAACAGTTTCTAATAATTCATGAAGGAAATTATCATATTTCCACTCGATGCGAAATTGAAAAAAAAAATAGAATAAAAAAACAACAAACTCTTTTCTTTCATTTTTTTTTCCTTAAATCCAAAAAAAATGAGCAATTCTAATTCTATAAGGTTAAATAATAATTTGATTGATAATTTTCTAAAATTAATTGCTATGCTTAGTGTGCGACTCGTTGGTTTTTTTTTAGAGGATAGGATTAAAAAAAAAAATGGATCGAAGCCTACTATCAACTAATAGTTATAAAACGAATAACCAACTCATCGATTCACATTATCTGGATACAAAAAAACCAGTCAAGATATAATACATTCATTGGACATATCATTTTAGCAACTGAAATCTTTTTTGCATAAACAACAGAAAAAACCAATATGATTTTTGGTATAGAAAGTATGCAGATAAATGGAAAGTCTGAAAGAAAGAAAAAGAATATCAATGATATATGATTCCAATATAAATATATGGACGGTTTATGTTATGAGTCATCTCATAAAAAAAAAAAAGACAATGTAATAAAGCATCAATACAGATTGATCTAATTATAGATGAATCTGTTCATAGAAAAAAAAATTCAATAGTCTCGAGTCAATAAAGACTAGGAAGATTGACTCAAGAAAAAATTTCATGGGCTTCATGTAGAATTCAAACCTAATCATTAATTGAGAACGATGGGAACGACGAAACCTATGAATACAGAAGATTCTATTGACAAAAAGAATTCTAATAATTCATTGGATGGGAATGGTGGAACAAACCAGGACCAATTCGATTCATTTAGTCTGAAAATTATGAGCTAATCCTAGAACTGAAATAGATAATTGAAAGAGTAAATATTCGCCCGCGAAGTTTTTTGTTAGGTTACTCAATCTTATTCGATACCCAATATGATAAAAAAAAATAAGGATTCGTTAAAAAAAAACACATTTATTTTTATCTTAGCTATAAATAGAAATAATTATCTATAAATAGAATACGGTTTTAAGTATATTCAAACAAGATATAGACCTAATAGATTTAGATGAAATTTCAAAAATCCATAATATGATTAAGTATATTTATTTTGATTCATTTTTTTGATTAAATTGGAATCGTTTCGTTCGCGAGGAGCCGGATGAGAAGAAACTCTCATGTCCGTTTCTGGAGTAGAGATGGAATTAAGAAAGAACCATCAACTATAACCCAAAAGAACCGATTTCGTAAACAACATCGAGGAAGAATGAAAGGGATATCTTCTCGAGGCAACCGTATTTGTTTCGGAAAATATGCTCTTCAGCACTTGAACGGCTTGGATCACATCGAGACAAATCGAAGCGGTGTCGACAAGCAATGACACGAAATGTACGGCGTGGTGGAAAAATATGGGTACGTATATTTTCCCGACAAACCCGTTACGATAAGACCTACGGAAACACGTATGGGCATCGGGTAAGGATCTCCTGAATATTGGGTAGCTGTTGTTAAGATCGGGGGATCGAATTGATTATAGAACATGAGTTTAATTAGTCGATTTATTAGTGAACAGGAAAAATATTATCTCGACGGGTAAATAGATTGACCTTAAAACAACAACGGTTAATTACTATTCTATAAAACAAGCTCGTTTTTTTTATCTTTGTTACCTTTTCTTAATAATGAGAAACAATTTGAAATGAAATGTCGGACGGTATAAAATTTAGCAACACTCTTCCCCCAGATTGTTCCAAGAAAGGGATTAATATCAACTTCGAGTTATCAATTATATTGTTTACGGAAATGGCAAACTGATTTGGGGAATTTATGACACAAGTATTCAATTAGTGCGGACTTGTTTAATTTTGAATTGGGACCAAGACAAAAAAAGTTCTTATATCAAAGAGGCCCACGCTTCCTTTGTTGAAGTAAGTACAAATGGCCTTATTCGAGATTTTCTCAGAATCGACTTAGTAAAATCCCATTTTTTCGTATCTCAGAAAAAGAAATGATCCGTCATCCTCAGGATTGAGCTCTGATAATGTGTCGGATCACACCAATATCAATCCTTTTATTCCAAGACAAAGATTCAAAAATCACTTAGCCAAAATCAAGGAACTATTCGCACGTTGTTAAATTCCAATAAGGAATGTCCCTCTTTGAGAATTTTGTCATCATCTAATTGTTTTCGAATGGGTCCATTCAACGATGTCAAATATCACAGTGTGATAAAAGAATCAATTAAAAAAAAATCCGATAATTAAAATTAAAAAATTCGATTGGCCCTTTAGGAACAGGCCTTCCAATTTTGAGTTTTTATTCATTTTACTATTAATAACTCATAATCCGATCTTGATAACTAAATATTTGCAACTTGAAAATTTAAAACAGACTTTTCAAATAATTAAATATTATTTAATGGATGAAAATGGGGGGATTTATAATCCTGATCCAGGTAGTAACATCTTTTTGAATTGGTATTTTCTCCAAAATAATTATCATTCTAATAATTGGGAAGAAAGTTCCACAATAATTAGTCTTGGACAGTTTATTTGTGAAAATGTACGTATAGCCAAATATGGACCCCACCTAAAATTAAAATCGGGTCAAGTCTTGATTGTTCAAGTCGATTCTGTAGTAATAAGATCGGCTAAGCCTTATTTGGCCACTCCAGGAGCAACTGTTCATGGTCATTATGGAGAACTCCTTTACGAAGGAGATACATTAGTTACGTTTATCTATGAAAATCGAGATCCGGTGATATAACGCAGGGTCTTCCAAAAGTGGAACAAGTGTTAGAAGTGCGTTCAATTGATTCAATATCGAAGAACCTAGAAAAAAGAGTTGAGGGTTGGAACGAGCATATAACAAGAATTCTTGAATTCCTTAGGGATTTTTTATTGGTGCTAAGCTAACTATAGTGCAAAGTCGTATCTCTTTGGTTAATAAGATCCAAAAGGTTTATAGATCCCAGGGGGGCCCAAATCCATAATAGGCCCACATAGAAATTATTGTACGCCAAATAACATCAAAAGTGTTGGTTTCAGAGGATGGAATGTCTAATGTTTTTTTACCTAGAGAACTAATTGGATTGTTACGAGCGGGATCGAATGGGGCGCGCTTTGGAAGAATCGATCTATTACTTGGGCCATCCTATTGGGAATAACAAAAGCATCTTTGAATACTCAAAGTTTCATATCCGAAGCGAGTTTTCAAGAAACTACTCGAGTTTTAGCCAAAGCCGCTCTCCGGGGCCATATCGATTGGTTGAAAGGCCCTAAAAGAGAACGTTGTTATAGGAGGACGATACATGTTGGTACCGAATTTAAAGGATTAGTGCACCCATTCAAGTCAAGATAAGAACATTCCTTTGGAAACTAAAAAAGAAGAATTTTTCAAGGGGGAAATTAGAGATATTTTCTTCACTATAGAGAATTATTTGATTCTTGCATTTCAAAGAATTTCCATGATACACGAGAACAATTATTTAAAGGATTTAATGATTCCTAAAAGTAGATCATATTTTATTTAATATTAATAAAAATTCTCTATGGTCATTTGATGGGGGGAAATGGAAATAAAGATAAGACCAAGTAACGGTTAGCGGTTTGGATTGTGTATCGACACGGTCAATCTCCGGTGGTAGAAGAAAAGGTTCCATCGGAACAATTATTTAGTTCAAGGCACCTTGTCGCTTTTTTTTTTTTTGAAAAAAAAAAAAGAATGTGATGGAGAAATGACAAGAAGATTTGGAACATCAATTTGGAAGAAATGATGGAAGCAGGCGTTCATTTTGGTCATGGTACTAGGAAATGGAATCCTAGAATGGCACCTTATATTTCTGCAAAGCGTAAAGGTATTCATATTACAAATCTTACTAAAATTGCTCGTTTTTTATCACAAGCTTGTGATTTGGCTTTTCAAGCAGCAAGTATGGGCAAACAATTTTTAATTGTTGGTACAAAAAATAAAACAGCTGATTCAGTAGTACGGGCTGCAATAAAGGCTTGGTGTCATTATGTTAATAAAAAGTGGCTTGGTGGTATGTTAACGAATTGGTCCACTACAGAAACGAGACTTCATAAGTTCAGGGACTTGAGAACGGAACAAAAGACGGGGAGACTCAATCATCTTTCGAAAAGAGACGCAGCTATGTTGAAGAGACAATTATCTCACTTGCAAACATATCTGGGCGGGATTAAATATATGACGGGGTTACCTGATATTGTAATTATTGTTGATCAGCAAGAAGAATATTACGGCTCTTCGAGAATGTATCACTTTAGGAATTCCAACAATTTGTTTTAATCGATACAAATTGTGACCCGGATCTTGCCGATTTTCGATTCCAGCAAATGATGATGCTATAGCGTCAATCCAATTTATTCTTAATAAATTAGTATTCGCAATTGGCGAGGCTCGTTCTAGCTATACAGGAAATCTTTGATTAATAATAAGATAAATCTATTCTATTTTGAACTCCATAAATTTATGGAATTGGTTACTGCTCTTGAATCTCATAAAAGAGATAAAAAATTAATAGATATATTTTTTGACTAGTTCTAGTTATTACCAAAATAGAAAATTTAACTAAGCAAGTGAAAAAGAGATGGTTGAATCAAAATAATTTCCTTTAAAGTTCTATTTCTCTCAGAGGGCAATATGAATGTTTTATCATGTTCCGCCAGCACGCTAAAAGGCTTATACGATATATCGGGTGTGGAAGTAGGCTAACATTTCTATTGGCAAATAGGAGGTTTTCAAGTCCACGGCCAAGTACTTATTACTTCTTGGGTTGTAATTGCTATCTTATTAGGTTCCGCTAGTATAGCTGTTCGTAAACCACAAACCATTCCGAATGGGGGTCAGAATTTCTTCGAATATGTCCTTGAATTCATTCGCGACGTTAGCAAAACCCAGATTGGAGAAGAACATGGTCCGTGGGTTCCTTTTATTGGAACTATGTTCTATCTATTTTTTTTTTCGAATTGGTCAGGGGCTCTTTTACAATGGAAACTCATAGAGTTACCTCATGGGGAGTTAGCCGCACCCACGAATGATATAAATACTACTGTTGCTTTAGCTTTACTCACATCAGTAGCATATTTCTATGCGGGTCTTAGCAAAAAAGGATTAGGTTATTTCAGTAAATACATTCTACCAACTCCAATCCTTTTACCTATTAATATCTTAGAAGATTTCACAAAACCCTTATCACTTAGTTTTTTGACTTTTCGGAAATATATTAGCGGATGAATTAGTAGTTGTTGTTCTTGTTTCTTTAGTACCTTCAGTGGTTCCTATACCTGTTATGTTCCTTGGATTATTTACAAGTGGTATTCAAGCTCTTATTTTTGCAACGTTTTGCCGCCGCTTATATAGGAGAAAACCATGGAGGGGTCATCATTGACTAGTTTTCAAAATAGTCGTTTTTGTAGCTTATCCAAGCCGAGGGAATGTATGCGTGACTCAAGATAATCTACTTAGAGAACATCAAAATATACAAATATAGTTTAGGAAAAAAGACTCCAATATTTATGGAATTGTAAAAAAAAAGGAAAGAGATCGAAAAGATCTTTTTGCTAAAATGTCCAAAATGAAATTTGAAAAATCAAATTTCAATATAATTTAATTAATTTAAATTATTATATTATATAACTAGAACATCCACCCCAATAAATAATAAACTAGAATACAATAACCGAGAAAATAGAATAGAAAAATAAATCAAAATAGAAAAAAATTAATTAATTTAATATTAATATTAATAATTAAAATTCTAAATAAAATTAATTAAAATATGAAATAAATAGAATCAAAAAGAAATTAGATAAGATCTAATAAATAAATAAATAGAATTATAATAAAAAATAAATAGAAATAAAGAAAATGAATTAAAAGAAAAAATAAATCGAATTCAAAATGAAAAAAAAAAACAAAGAAAATGAAAATTCTATTTCATTTTGAATTTGATTTAATAGAAATCAAAATGAAATTCATAAAAAAAAAAAAAAAATGGGTTAGTAAGGACGGTTCAAAATTAGGTATATGGAATCTAATGGCTAGAATTCAACTCTTAAATATTTTCAAAATTATTCTCGAATCCGATTGAATCTAAGATACGAATAATTAGTTTACACTAAATCGTCCACACTAACAATCCATCCCTCCCCCCCAAAGGGTGGATTTTAGTAGATAACCAAATATAAACACTTGGGCTAAGGTCAAGTTGGTAATTTTCTTACATCTCCCCTCCTGGAGCCCAGGCATCATATACACCCCAAAATAGAGCACCTTGAATACTAGAAGAAAAGCACCTATACCTAACAAGATTAAGTGAATACCCAAAATTGTGGTCATTTATTTCTATCTTTCCATACATAACCAAAGAATAGAAAAGATTCTTCAAGAGTCTCAGGGCCCAGAAGTGCATGAATAAATACCGCCAAAGCCCAATACTGCTGGGAAATTAAATGAAGTACTCCCGATACAAAGTACAGAAAGGGGGTCTAGAACTTCCCCACCAGGCCCTACTCCCCAACCTAGAGTAGCTAGATGGGGAAGTAAAATTAATCCTTGTTCATACATGGGCTTCTCTGGTACAAAATGAGCTACTTCAAATAGATTCATTGCTCCGGCCCAGAATACGATTAATCCGGCATGGGCTACATGAGCCTCCAATAGTTTACCGGATAAATTGATAAGTCATGTTTTTCCCGGGCCCCACCAAGGAAACCGGTGGTTTTCTTGGTTACGACCAGCTAAAGCTAAAGTTCCATTAAAGAGCTTTCCACGGGGTAGAACCTCCCCGGGAATATAAGGTTTTATGAGGCTGTTTTGAGCCCCCATCCCAAGTACGAATACCTTTGTTTAAGAGAATATTTTTGGTTTTAAAAAAGTTTTTAAAAATTTAGGGGTCTTCCCCTGCAGGATTTAAGAAACGAAGTCATAGGTACGTAGGTTCAAAGCCAGGGGCCAAAAAATACTCCAAGGCACTATTCCCTAAAAGGGGTTCTGGTAAAAAAAATTTAAAAAAATGTAAACCAAAGTTTATTGGAAAAAGAACCCCCAAAGGGTTTGGGGGGCCCAAAAAGGAAATTTGGGTGACCCTTGAATAAGTTTTTTTTCAGTTGAGTTGGGTTAAAAAAAAACGGAATGATTTGCCCCTCCCATCTTCAAATAAAGTAATTTTTAAGATTGTACCCTGAATAGCGCATAGCAGAGCAGCGCCCCCTACCCGGTAATCCCCTCATTGAAAAGGATTTTAATTTTCCCAAATTTTGAAACCCCTTGGGAAAAAGAGGATGAAAACGAAAAAAATAGGCTACAACCCAAAATCGTGCAAAGAAACCAACCCGTGAAACCCGTGGTAAATCATGAATACAGAAAAAAAAATGCAATTGGGGGCCAAGAATGAAATTTTCATTATAAGGTCGTAAATTTAAAAAATCGAGCAAGTTCAAAAATTTAAAGTAACATGAAACCCCTTTTTCCAAAAGCAGTGGGGGAAAACAAAAAAAGTTACAGGCCCCCTAATTTACACCAAAAGAAATAAAAACCCCCTTGTCTTAGGACCCCATAAATAAAACAAAAAAATGTGTAAAAAAAATTTAAAAAGGAGTAGAAAATGAGGGTTAAGAAGTTGCATTTCCCAAAAAGGGAAAATAGCTTTAAAGTGGGTATAATGAAGTTAAAAGGTTGTACCCGTGAAACCCAAAACCCCCCCAAAAGGGAAAAAGGCACAAGGAAAAGAGCAAAAAGGGCCGACCCAACCCACAAAAAGAAAAAGGTCCCCATGTAACCCGTCAACCATAATTCAAAAAAAATCATTTTTTTTTGGTAAAATTTACCAAGGGAAAGTCATAGTGAAACCCCTATTCAAAATATTAACCATTTGAAATCATGGCCCTTTTTAGGCGTTCCCAGGATTCGATCATTTATGTATAATTTGGGTTTTCCCCGTACCCGGCCTCTTTATTCTAATGGGGTTTGAAAATAAAAAAAACCTTTTTGGTTCATAAACCCCAATAGGGAAATTATGAACCGATTCGGTTTTTTCTTCCTAATTTCCCAATAAGCCCCCCAAAAAGAATTGCCCTTTTAATCAAAAGGGTTTAATAGAAAAATTCCCTTTGTATAGCTTTCATGGTTTCGAAGCAAGAAAACAAAATTTTAATTTTTTTCTATTTATTTATTTTTTTATCTGTCAGAAAAAAGGAGAAGAGAATGGAAATTTCCCATTTTTTTTAAAAAAAATAAAAAAAAAATACAATAATTTAAATTTTAAAAACAATATTAAATAATAGAATTTAATACAATATTATACAATTTTTAACAATATTAAAAAATAAAAGGAAAAAATTAAAATGAAAGGCTATTTTCACAACCCATCAAATTATCGTTTTAAAAAATAACGTAAAGGGGAAACGATATTGAAATATTTGGTACCCGAAGCCCTGATTGATAGATATTTTTGTATCGAAAATTTTCTTGTGTTTTTGGGAAAAAAAAAAAGATATTAAAAAAAAAAAAAAATGGCTTTATGTTGTGACTTTGAATTTAAACCCTTCTCGGGAAAGGGGAAAGGAATCTCAAAATTTTTTCTTTGAAATATCCTAAGGGGGAAAAAGAAAAAAGGGAAACGGAAATATCGACGGAATTTCGCGAAGGCCAAAAAAAAAAAAAAGGAAAACAAAAAAGATTCCCCTGTTCCAATTTTATCTTATGAATTTATATATAAGAATAGTGGATAGAGTTTTTGGGTTCCAAAGGGTTTAGGTCTATTCCCTTTTTTATTTGTTAATTTCCAAAATTTTTTGAATGTGGAATAGTGCCAAAAAAGGAATATTTTTTGGGTTCAAAAGGAATATTTTTTAGATTAAAAAAAGCCCTTTAAACAATTTTTCATTTATAAAAAAACAAAAAGGGCCTTTCAAAATTGATTTTTGTTTTTTTAATTTAATTAATTTTAAAAAAAATGTAAAAAAAACTTAATAATCAATTTTTAAAAATTTTAGAGATAGTTCCTTTTTTTTATTAAAAAAATAACTACAAATAGCAAAAATTATTGCTATTTTCCGTTTCCCAAAAATGAAAAAAACCGATGATTTGGTTTTTGAAAAAAAAAAAGCCCCTTGGAATTTTAAGAAAAGACTTACGGGCCCTTTCCAAGGGGGTTTCCTTAAATGAATTTAAAAAGGGCCCCCCTTTTTTAATCAATCAAATCACTACTATGCGGATAAGATCTCTCTAAGATCTATATATCTATTTCCTAAATTCAACTCTTAAAATTTTCAAAATTATTCTCGAATCCGATTGAATCTAAGATACGAATAATTGGTTTACATTATGGAAGAAAGACACGTATATGTGAGATTATATATTGATGAGTTATATAGAAACAAAAACGAAAGATATATCTAATAACTAAAGATATATCTAATCTGCTCTACTACTATGAATTGAGATAGAGATTCCAATAGAGGTCTTTCTGGTACGTACTATGAATTGAATGAATAAAAAGATGAAATCAAGAAAAAAAAAAGAATAACGAATTCAACTAATGATTCGAAACAAAGAAATGTAAGAACAAAAGTCGTATGGATTCGCAAAAATCCCGTCTATAGGAACTAAAAAATAGATCTATAAAAAATTGATAAATGTAGAAGTCAAGGAGTTCGGATGATTCAATAAAATTCTTCCATTATTTTAATTCGGAGTTTTTAGTTATTTCGTCCAGAAGAATCTTATTGATGGAATAGTTAATTCATAATTCATTGAATGATTGTATCATTAACCATTTTTTTTTTGTGTGAGGAACTTATCATAAATCTACTGATTTCTGTCGCTTCCGTTATTGCTGCTGGGTTAGCTGTTGGGCTTGCTTCTATTGGGCCTGGAGTTGGTCAAGGTACGGCTGCGGGCCAAGCTGTAGAAGGTATCGCAAGACAGCCCGAGGCGGAGGGAAAAATACGAGGTACTTTATTGCTTATCTGGCTTTTATGGAAGCGTTAACAATTTATGGATTAGTTGTAGCCTTAGCGCTTTTTTTTTGCGAATCCTTTTGTGTAATCCTATAAAAAAAAATCCATATATATGGATTTTTTTTTAGGCCGGCGGCTTGTTCGTTGCTTTTTAAAATGGAAATTATCTCAATATTTCACTTCTACAATTCCTTATTCATTCGAACACTAACCTGGGGAAGGACAGATTTGAGGATGAGAAATTGGCATACCGATTCGCTTTCTTCCTTCCCATTTCTTTAGAAATGGGAACCCCCCCCCCCCCCCCTTTTTTTTAGGTTTTTTTGGGGATTAGGGAGTGTTACAACAAATGAAGTATTCCGCAATTGATATGAAATCCCGTCCCGGATCTAATAAGCCCCTATTCTTATTAGGAATTTCTTATTGAAAAAAAAATCCATTTCGAAATCAACTATTTTTTTGGTTTCGAAAAGAA
>JAMXBC010000205.1:15000-35423 GCA_024138005.1 Lumnitzera racemosa
GTTTGCTCAACATTTGACCTCAGTGATCTACCTCGAAATTGTATTGAGATCAATCATATACAAGTCGATTTGGCATTCCAATTTCACTTAGTAAGCCTGGCTAGCTACTTTGTGCTCTATTGAGCTAATTTTGCCTCTACTTTTCAACCCTTTATGCTACTCGAATAATCTCATCTAGATTTGCAAGCCTCTATACTTCCATTATATTACCAATTCCGAATCTTACTCCAAAAAATGAATATTGCTATTATTCATGCCTTAAGCTCGTCAACATCACATCAGATTATTAGCAATTGGAACTCTCGAACATACTCGTCCATTGATCAGCTACATTGTTTAAGTTCTTAGAGATGTTGAAAAGTGTCTTGCTCATAGTTTTCTAGAAAAAATTTACTCCTCAAAACTTTCTTCATCCCATTCCATGTTCGAATTTCATATTGGGCTTGTTTGGCATACATATTTTAATTTCTTCCACCACATTACTACATACCTAAAAAAATTCTAACACAGCTACTCTAATACGCACTAAGTCCTTGTAACCATAGAAGTCAAATATCTTTTCAATCTTCTCCTCCTAATCTAGATAGTCATCAATACTACTAGATCCATTAAAACTCGGAATTTGTACTTTAAGATGCTCAGCTTGTTTGGGGGTACAAAGGTCACGCTCTTCAAATCTATCATACTGCTTTTCCTCCTCACCATATTCATTAACTTCATCGAACTCAAGTCTCCTCCTCGCAAACTTCTTACATGTTAAGATAGAGCTAAGTTTACATTAATAGCTTTTAGTGCTTTAGGTTCAGTTAATTGTCTTCTCAACTAGTCTCCTACATCTTGACCTCGTTCGTCAATTCTCTCTTGTACCCTTTGTTTCTAATGCCCTTTGTATAAAGATAGTCAGGCTGGCTACAATAACAATAAGGTCTTGCAATTATTCATCAACAGTTAGCAAGGTCTATTGGGTAACACAACTGTAACCATGAACATCACTCTCGACATCATTAATCTCTTCTTGAACACTAGGATTCATCATTCTCAATACAAAACTTCATGAAATTCACTACTTAGTAAAAGATTGCACACAACTTTGATAATATGATATCGTATAGAAGTTTAAAGACTTGCTCTATTTTTCTACTAAAGAATAGAGTATAATAGACACATACACTACAATAAGAATTAACTACTTCGATACTTAGCTTTTTGAACGTAACCTTAAGCTTTGATATTAAGATTATATGATGTACTTAGGAGCTAAGTTGATTACTAAAGCTTATCATAGGAAGTAGTAAAGCGAGTCCTTTAAAGTATCAAAGAATGAAGAAATGAAGCAAAGACAATAAATACAATAGCTTCCATAAAGTTGCTTAGAGGATATGCACACTAATGAATACGACATAACTTAGTATTTTGCTATGATGCATAAGCTAATACTAAGGTCTATTGGCCACTAATCTTGAACTATTTAGCAAGACTAGATAAGAGTATATGGGAAATGTTACTCGAAGAAAAGTATC
Organism: Lumnitzera racemosa; assembly: GCA_024138005.1. Classification (NCBI taxonomy): domain Eukaryota; kingdom Viridiplantae; phylum Streptophyta; class Magnoliopsida; order Myrtales; family Combretaceae; genus Lumnitzera; species Lumnitzera racemosa. Next base: position 16,521 of record JAMXBC010000205.1, read on the forward strand.
TCAAAAGAATAAGGATATTCAATATTTGTAAAGGTATAAGATAATTGTAGCCATAGTAGAAAGGACTATTCATAGTAAGTCCTTTAGGGTAACAATTCAACCATGGAAAATTACATAAAAGAAAACATAAGAAAGAGATTCTTAGCATGTTCAAAAAAAGGTAAATAAGACAAAGTATAAAATGGAATATAGTACAAATGTTAGAAAAGTAAGGGAAAGGTAGCAGCCTGTCAATGGGTTTCATATTCTTGAATCTTTAAGCACTATAGTTGTAGACACCTAATTTTTTTTCTCCTTTTTTCAAATTAGGTTATAGGGTCCTAAATTAGAAAAATATTCAAAAAAATAAAAAATTTTAAAAACCAAAAAAAAAAATGATGAAAAATTTTGAAAAAAAAAAGGAAATAGGAAAAGCATACAAAATAAGAAAATTTAGAGGAAATACAAAAAATGGAAAAATTTAGGAAAATAGATAAGAAATTTGAAAAGTCATATAAAAATTTAAAAAATATATATATAATAAGGAATTTAGAAAATAATAATCTTTTAGGTTGTTAAATAAATTTGAATAAAAAACCATTTGAACCTAGATTTAGATTAAATTTAGCCTAAGTTGACTTAGTAATTGCACATATGGACAAGGTATAGGTAATGGGCTAATGGTAAAACACTTGGATTAAGCGTATGGATTTAGGTAGAGGATAAGAGTTCGAACTTACTAAAGGCATGAAGATAATTTTTTGTCTTTTTTCTTTTTTAAGTCCAAAATTTGCCACATGTCAAATATCATTGGGCCACGTGTCTAATTGTGACATATAGCACATTGTGATTTGTTGCGACAACAAAATTACTTTCCCTTTTTTTTTTATTTCTTCCCTTTCCTTTTTTACTCTTCATTTTCTCATTTATAATCAATAAGAAAACTGTAAGGGGAAGATACAAACAAAGGGGAGGATTGGATTTTCAAAAGAAAACCAAACGAGCACAAGGGGATTTATTTTTCAAAACACATACACACAGTGCAGAGGGTGGGGGGGGGGGGGGGGGGGGGGGGGGGGGGGGGGGGGGGGGGGGGGGGGGGGGGGGGTTCCACTGATACATAGAACTCAGCTCTCTCTCTCTCAATTTTCTCTTTCATAGACTTTCTTTCTCTCTCCACCGCCTCACTCTCATTGAAGAAATACACAAGACACAGTAGAGGGGGATTTACTTCTAGAACAAACAAGTAGTGTACTCCATAGCTAACAAAAACATTTTTTTTCTCATCCGTGACCTAACCAACAAACAACAGTAGTAGCAACAAACTATGGCAACTACATGCATGAACCACTACAACCCGCTGCCCACTGCACCACCAACCTAACGCAATACACACAATGCCCTATCCTAACAAATGCAACCACTCTACCCTCGACTTCTCTCTCTTAGCCTTCACCGAACAACCCCTCATACGATCCCTCACCTTCTCCAAATACACCGCCCTCTCTCAACCACCCTAAGTGCAGCCACCATAGAAAATCGCTTGACCTTCACCCTCTTGCTCCACCATCAACCGCTCAAACATGTACCCAAAACCACTACACAACTACCCCCTAGACCATCGCCTAACACCAAACCACCCTCAGCAGCCACCTAGTCGCGGGGATACACCCAGGTCCACAACACCATAGTGATGCCCAATATTAGTTGAACACCCTGTATCCCCGTACACAGCCTCATTCACACTATACAACACCGTTCCATACAGCTACGCCCTCTCTCAATCACCCTAACCGTGCATACCCATCACCACCCAACTGTTGACCACCACTAAACTACCACTTTAGGTTATGGGCACTTAGGCAAACCTCTAATCCCTAATAGGGTTGCCATAAAAGTGGCATTTTCTGGTCAATTGGGCTACTAAAACACCCTTCGAAGCACCTCTCTAACCTACCGTACATGACCTGACCCGAACCATAGGCACCCCACTGGAGCTCCAACTCGAACCGCTCAATAACTTGCTCCAGACCTGCGCCTGAACCGACCAACTGACCGGGATTGTAAGTCTAAATCTGACCCTTGTCCTAGTTCTTATTTCATTTTTTTTGTTTAATTTTTATTTATTATTATTATTATTTGTTCTTGTCTATTCTTATAATTGTAAAAAAGAAAATAAATAAAAAGAGAAAAACCAAAAATAAAAAGAAAAAAAAGAAGAATAATTTAGTTATATTTATTTATTTTTTTAGCATAATATAAATCAATAAAATAATAAATAAATAAATAATAATAATGATAAATAATGACTATCGTTTTTATCACTTAGGAAAAATAACTTTTCAAAAATAAATAAAAAAAACGAATCCTTTCAAAATTAGTACACTTTAGATTTTCCAAAAATAAAACATTTTTGGACCCTTAGGAAATTTCTTTAAAATGAACTCAAAACTAGTAAAAAAATACATAAACCTGGCTGTTTTTTTTTTAAATTAAAATTAAATCAACCTGCTATATTTTGGGTAAATAAACTACGAAAATTTGATCCCAAATAGCAGTACGTAAGTACCCATAAATCAACATAGGGTGACTTAAAATATAAAAAGTTTTTATTTTTTCCATTTTTAGATATTTGTGTAAATTAATCAATTTAGTCGCATGTATCATAATTAGTTGTTTTAGAAATTTAAAAGGGTATACTTGAAAAGCGAAGTTAAATTTGAAAAGTTAAAAATGGTACTCATTTATGGTTTAATAGATTAGCCTCCGAATCTAGATCTCTAGTTTTCAAAAAAGCCGTTTGTATAAATTGTTTTAAATTGATAGACCGGTTGCTAAGTTAAAACCAATTCATCAAATTATTTATAACTTAACTATTTTCCTAACTTTGGTCAGGTAGCGACTCTAATACCTCTTCAAATTGAAAAAATGGTTTTCTTTAAACTCTAGTTGAGGATCAGTATTAAATGAGTAAGGTTTAGTACTGATCGGTTTAAGAATGTCTAATTTTATAAAAAGAACCGGAAGGATGAAAAATTAGGCTCGACAGCTTGGCGACTCCACTAAGGATATCAAGAAGGTTACCACTTAAAAACATTTCGAAATTAAAATCACTTTTCAAATTATCCTTCTTGTTTAATTGTTTAGTTATTTATTTGTATATTCATTTGTTTATTTATTGTTGGCTTCGTGTATATATTTTTTTTAATTAGCATATTTATTTTGTAAATAACATACACCGAAGCATGGGGGTTCATTTGTTGGATAAAAAATGTAAGATAAATGCGATCAAACCTAGGCCGTCTTAAGACCTTAGGACGGGAGGCATTGTTTAAGTTCCAAGCATAGTAGGGCAACTACAGTTCAGGGTCGATTAGGCCACCCCACATAAGCTCATGTGACTAATGAAAGTGTTTTCTAAAACAAATGAGGTTATAGAGTTTAAGGACTTTTAGAACCTACCCTAATTACATATACTTCCTTCTAAACTTGAGTTTAATACACTAACCTTAAAAGATTACAATCCTATCGATCATTCAAGAGTTTTTGCAAACTAGTTTTTGACATTTACAGTAAGATTGCAACTTAAAGAGTAGTATGTTAACCCAAATAACCTTAACATCTACATTTCTCCACATTTTTGTTTTTTTTTATGGATTAATAATTGACTCTTGTCCATAAAATGTGCAGACTTAGGATGGCAAATGACCAAGTAAATGATTAGCCGAGTAATAGGCTATGGACGCCTTTAGGTTTTGCAAGTAAGTGTTAAGAGAGGAAATTGCCAATCTGAAAGAAAAGCTCAAGTGTTTTGAAGCTCACAACCAAGCCTTAAGGTCTCTTGTTTCATAGGTCATTAGGGATACTTATCAGATGATAGAGGACCTTAAGGCCGTATACGAGACTTAATGTAAGGTCTTTCCAATTCAAGTCTAAGGAGCGTAGAATAAAATTCTTAAATAAAGTTTAAGTTCTCTACCTTTTTGTATTATAATCTTCCTTTAGCAAAATAATAAAGCTCTCTTTAGTTCATTATTCTCTTTTTTCCAATTTTTGTAAATAGTCTTTCAATAAACAGTTATCTAACTACTATTCAATCTCATTTAGGAAAATGTAAATAAAATCCATAGACTTGTAAATTGAAACTCCAAAAAAAATAATAAAAAAAAAACCACCATCCTTATTTGTAAATTATTTTATGAAATAAACTTTACATTTCTCTCTCTTAAAAAATTAAAAAAAAAACAAAAAAATGAAAAGAAAAGTTGCCAAATTTGGTTATAAATCCTTAGGGGCCCAAGGGAGCTAACACAAGCTTAGGCCTCTAACCTACTCAAGTAATCAACCTAAATACTTGGTTTTCAAACCATACGAGGTCTAAGCCAAAATACGATCCCCTTAGCCTAATCAAGCCAAATATGAGTCCCTTAGCACATTTAACCCCAAATAGGAGTCCCTTGGCCTATTGAACAAATACGAGCCCTTTGCCCCAAACTCAAGCAGCCAGCCCCAAACATTTAGCTTTCGACCCACACCAAACCTAGCCCTTTGTTACCATCTAATCCAACACAAGCCACTTACCCAAACAACCTTAAGCCCATTCAAATAACCTACCAAACATAGGTTACTTAGTTTAAGCATTCAACCTAAACATGGGCCTATCCAAAACATAAGCCATTAAGCTAACCAGCAAATCCGAACATGAACCTAATCCATTAAGGCAGCTGACCTGAGCAAAATCCTCAACCCTTAAAAGTAGCCAAGCCAAAACCCCTTGTCTATTTAGAAAGCCAAGCTCAATCATGAACCAAACCAAAACACAAAGTCAAATACTGGGATATGATTCGAGCAACTAAGGGGCAAAACCTGATCCTGGGTAAATAAAAAATAACTCTTCCTTAAGAAATTAGTAACTCACTTTTAAAAAGTTTAGGAGGGAGAAGAGCAAGCTATATCCTATATGCCCCCTAAAATACTTTGAGAGTTAAGCGATATAATGGTAAAGAACTTTGAATTCATTCCTAACCCATTTACGGTTTTCTATTTATTTAAAAATTGATTTCTCATTTCTTGATTAATACTAAACCCCTAACCCATTTAATATTAATTTTTAACTAAAGAAATTGAGAAATTTCAGTTTTTTATTGAAAATAATTTTTGGATTCGCCACCCGACCGAAGTGGGGAAAAAAGAAAAAGAAACCATAACCAAATTGGGTGGATTGATTAAAATTTTGGGCTACCGGTTTTTTATTTCAATTTTAAATGAAAAACCAGAGGGGTTCCAAGTTCGAGGGCTAACCTATTAAACCCTAACGGGTACCACTATTTATTTACCGAAATTAGGATTATTCTCAAATTTATAATATTTAATAAATAAATAAAATCAAAAGAGAGAAAAAAAAGGGACCTAAGTTTCTATATATTTTATCATCACCCTGAAAGGCACCTACTACCCACTACCGAGATCAGACAATCGTAGTTTCTTTAAAAAAAAAATCTTTAATGTGTTGATTGATTTTAATTTTGAAAACCGATCAATTTCACGTTATTATCAATTTAGTTTTTCAAAGAAAACTCAAAAGAGCCCTAATTCACTAAGTCTTCTATTTTATTTTATAAAAACTCTCTAAAAGTCCTATTTTTTAAAACGAGATTTCATTTTTTTATTCTATTTATTTAAACAAAATAAATTTTTTAAGTGAGAAAATACTAAATTATAATGCAAAAAATTTTCCCTAAGCATATAAATATATATACATATATCTATTTCCCAATCATGTCATAAAACTTAACTAAATAGCTAATGGAATTATAATGATAAATAAAGAGACAAATAAATAAATAAAATAAAATAATCAAAACCGAACCTGACTTGGGCTATTCGGTGAAGTGTTGGTGTTGGTTTGTCGAACATGGAGACATGAGGGTTTAGTACTGAATCGTGTATTGGGGATGTTATTGTACAGACGTACTGCTGTTCGCCTACCGTTGCTGTTGCCCGTCTAGTGCTACTGCTATCCGTCTGGTGTCGCTGTTCTATTCGTTGATGTTCGCTGTGCTACTGTCTTGTTCGCTGTCGTCCGCTGCGCGTTGTTTCTGTTTTTTTTTGGGTTTTAAATTTTTTTTCTTCTCCTGTTTTTGTTGTTTTTCTTTCTTTTTTTTTTTTCTATTTCCCCTTACATAAAGTACTTATAAGTCTAACCAAATCATATCATATCATATGTAATTATATTTGATTCGTTAATTAGATTCAAATTTAATTCAAAACTGATTTAACTAATATTCATATGATTTTAAATAGAATGAATCCGATTTTAAATCCTGCTTTTGTAAAGACAAAAAAAATAAAGACATAAGTGCCTGCTGAGACTCGAGCCCGTGACCTCCAACTAAATCCACCCAAATACTCTATTACTTATCCGTTAGACTATTGGTCTGTGTCTTGACATTTATTATAATTAAATTATTTTTTATACTATCTGAATCCCTAAATAAAATTTCTAACTAAACTAAAAACAAAAAACAAAACACTAAAACAAATTTATTCCTAATAAAAATTTTACTTCCTAAAAATCTAACGAAATTTTTATGATTTTTCCTTTTCTTTTTTTTGTTTTTTCATTATTTGTTAATTTTATTTTTTTTATTAATTTTTTTTATTATCATATTTTTAATTATGACCATTTTTGTAAAAATAAAAATTAAGACCATGGAAGGGCAAAAAATAGGTGTCTGCATAAGAATTTCTAAATTTAAACCCTATAAAAAATCACCATATAATGGGGTAATCGGAGGTCAAGATCATTGATCAAAAGAAAGGGTAAGGTTAATTTATGCTTGTTGAGTAACATTAATTAAAAAATGACTTTTATTTTTGATAAATTATTTTTCTTTGAAATGAAGAAGAGCCAATTTACTTTTTCAACCACCTAAGCCCATACACTTAAAATCCATGGAATTAAGGCCTTAAAACGTTAAAAAAAAAAAGGCAATTAAAAAAAGAAAAAGAAGAAAAGAGGCTAAAGAATTGGGGCCCGAAAAGTATGGATAAAAAGCCTCAAGAAATTTTTCACATCTTAGTAGGAGTAACCAAACCAAATCAAAGGGCTAAAAATAAATGCCTAAATAGCCTTAGAAAACACAAGGCCCTAAATCACACTCCATGCTTAGAAACCCAAATTTTTCATATCTACACTAATACCAAAAAGCCTCTCTTACCTATAATGAATCACATAAAACATCCTCACCCACAAACTCCCCTTTAAACACATGGAAAGCTCTTCCGATTTTGAAAGAAAATATTTATCTTTTTTTTTAAATTTGTTTTTAAACTGGGACAAGCATACTCCTAATTTTACCTGAAGGTTCTTGATTAGTATACCCGAGATTAATAAAAGAAAATTTTGTCAATATAAACCTTTTCATTAATCTTTTTTGAAACTCTTAGACCAAAAGCCCTAAATTGATAAGGTTAAACTGAAAAGGACCTAACGAATTGATCAAGTAGTATCACTAACAAAATGGACTATAATTTTTGGAATTATAGTGAAGAGTATATCTAGATCAAGAGCTAGTAAGGAAGACCTCTTTGACAAAACTAATTCTGATTTCCTTCTCCTTAAGAAAGAAATTGTCTTGAAATCACAAACCCCTTTAAAGAGAAGCCCTAAGGCTATGGGCATTAAGAAAATTCCACATGATTACCAAAGATGGGGTTTGGGGTTATAAGATTTTTCCCCTAATAAGAGTTTATACCTATGGGCAAAACATTAAAAAAAATAAAAATAAAAAAGAAAAGAAGAGAGAGAAAGTAAAGGCTTGTCACAATTTTTTTTTTCTAAACCATGTCACTCGAATAAACCAATCTTTTTAAACCTTATCATCCATTTCCTTTCTAAGGTCGTCATTTTTTAGTCCCTTCTTTCCCTATTATGGGTTTTTAACATCCTTCAAAATCTTTTTTTAAATCAAGGGGCTTATCCTTACTCTTTTCCCTTTTTCATAAATAAGTTTTCAACAAACTTGCTATAAATACTTTTCTAAGCCAAAGAGTCCCTTTTTAAACTAGTTTTCTTGCCTTACTTGGTTCTTCATTCCTTCATTATTTTTTATTAGGATTAGATAGCTCTTAAAGCACTGCCTCTCTTATTAATTTTAGGGTTCTAGCTAACCTTTAGGGCATTTTTCTGTCTTTTAGGTGTTTAATGGCTCTTAGAGCACTAACCCCTCCTTCATTTTTTAGCCTTTAGGGCATTGTCTTATCCTTTTAGGGTTAGTTAGCTCTTAAAGCACTAACCTCTCTTTTTCTTTTTTTGGGTTATATCTAGCCTTTAGGGTATTGTCCCATCTATCTAGGGTAAATTTGCTGGGTCTTAGAGCACTAACCCCTCTTTTATTTCTTTTTAGGGCTCTAGCTAACCTTTACGACATTGTCCCATATTTCTAAGGTGTTTGCTGGCTCTTAGACGCTAACCCTCCTTTATTACTTTTTAGGGCTCTAACCATCCTTTAGGGCATAGTCCTATCTTTCTAAGATTCTAGCTAGCTCTTAGAGCGCTCTCCCCTTTTCTAATCTTTTTAGGGTTCTAGCTAGCCTTGAGGGCGTTATCCTATCTTTCTAAGATGTTAGCAAGTTCTTAGAGCACTAACTCCTCTTTTCTTCTTAAAGATTCAACCACCTTTAGGGTGTTATTTTATCTTTCATTTTAGGGGTCTCATTACCTTTAGGGGATCATCTTATCTTTCTTTCTAGATTGCCAGCCAACTTTCAAACCCCTCTATCGTCAACTCCATATAGGGTCTTTAGCGAACCGTAAGGCGCTTCCCTTACCAACTTTCTCTTTTGTGACCAAAAGGCACCTTTTCATTCTCTTAGCAAGCCTATAAGGCATTTCTCTTCATCAAATTCTCTTAGTGAGCCCATTAAGTGCTTTTGTTCTTCTGGCAAGCCTATAGGGGACCTCTCTCATCAATTCCTCTCAAGTAAGCCCATGGGGGGCGTTTCCCTCATCACTTTTTTCTTAAAGAACCCCCTAAGGTGCTTTTTGTCACCAATTCCTCCTAGTAAGCTTGTGGGGCACTTTTTTTTCCTTTAGCAAACCAAAAGAATACTTTCTTTCACCAAGTTCTCTCATAGCGAGCCCATTAGGCGATTTCTTTCAAACCCTCTCTTAGCGAGCCCATAGGACGCTTCTCCCCCATCAATTGTCTCTTAGCAAGCCAATGGGTGCTTCCTCATCAAATCCTCTTAGGCAAGCCCAAGGGGTGCTTCTCTTCATCTATTTTCAATTTAAAAGGGCTTAGTTAGCTCTAGGAGTGCTTCGCCCATCCTACCTAGGTTAGTCAGCTCAAAGGAACACTACCAAGTTTTTTGATCGATCAAATTTTTAGGGTTGCTAATCCTCGAGAGACACTCCTGCCTAGGTTAGGAGCCTAGTGAGGCACAACTAAGTCTTCTAGATCGATGAAATTTTAGGGTTGTTAGTCCCTGAAAGTTACTATTGCCTAGGATAGTAAGCTCGAAGGGAACACTACTAGGGCTTCCAGATTGAATCAAATTTAGGTTTGCTAGTCCTCAAGAGACACACTCACTTAGGATAGTCAACTTAAAAAAGCACTACCAAGTTCTAAGATCGATCAAATAGAAAGGGTTGCTACAGCTCAAGAAACTCTCCCGCCTAAGTTAGTGAGCCTAGTAAGGTATAACCAAGTTTCCAAATTGATCAAATTTTATGGTAGCTAGTCATTGAGAGACGTTCTCTGCCTCGGATAGTCAGCTTAAAGAAGCACTACTAGGTTTCAGATCGATCCAATTTTTAGGGTTGTTGGTCCCTAAGAGACACTCCTACCTAAGTTAGTAAGCCTAGCAAGCATAAAACCCGGTTTTCCAAATCGATCAAATTTTAAGGTTGGGTAATCCCCGAGAAAATGCCTCTCCTAAGATAGTCAACTCAAAGAAGTACTACCAGGTCTTCCCGATCAATCAAAATTCAGGGTTGCTAGTCCCTAAGAGACACTCCCGCCTAGGATAGTCAGCTCAAAGGAGCACTACCAAGTTTTAAATCAATCTAATTTTAAGGTTTCTAGTACCTGAGAGACACTCCTACCTAGGTAGTAACCAAATTAAGGCACAACTAGGTTTCCAAATCAATCAAATTCTAGGGTTGCCGTCCTTAAGAGACACTCCTGCCTAAGATAGTCAACTTAAAGGAACACTACCAAGTCCTTTCCCGATCTTAAATTTTAGGGTTACTAATCCTTAAGAGATGCTCTCGCCTAGGGTAGTCAGCTCAAAGAACACTACCAGGTTTTAAATCGATCTAATTTTAGGGTTACTAGTCCTTAAGAGACGCTCCCACCTAGGTTTAATAAGCTTAGTAAGGCACAACCAAATCTTTTAGACCAATCAAATTTTAGGGTTTGCTATCTTTGAAGAGAAGCTCTTGCTTAGAATAATCAACTTGAAGGAGCACTACCAAGTTTTAGATCAATACAATTTTAAGGTAGTTAGTCCTTAAGATACGTTCCCCCTTAGTTAATGAGTTTAGTGAGGCACAACTAGGTCTTCTAGATCAATCAAATTTTAGGGTTGCTAGTCTTTGAGGGACGCCTTTTCTTAAGTTAGTAAGCTCAAAGGAGCACAACCAGGTCCCTTTCCCAAAACGATCAAATTTTAGGATTTTTAATCCCTAAGAGATACTCCTACCTAAGATAGCATCTCAAAGGAACACTACCAGTTTCTAGATCGATCAAATTCTAAGGTTGTTAGTCCTCAATAGACGCTTTTGCCTAAGATAGTCAGCTCAAAGGAGCACTAGTAGGTTTCCCAGATTGATCAAATTCTAAGGTTACTAGTCTCCGAGAGATAGTCTCACCTTGGATAGTTAGCTCAAAGAAGCATTACTAGGTTTTCTACATGATCAAATTCTAGTGTTACTGGGCTTAGAGAGATGCCACCAGCCTATTAGCACATTAGAGTACTACGAGGTTTAATTTAGGTCTAGCCAACTTTAGGAATGCTTTTCCCACCTTAGTTAGTCAGCTCATTAGGGCACTACAAGTTTCTTCTATCAATTTAGGGGCATACCAACTCTAAGAGCACTTTGCCTTCCTTGGTTAGTTAGCTCATTAAGGTATGATCAATTTCCTCTATCAATTTAGGGTTTTTAGCCAAATCTAGGAGTGCTTTACTAACCTTGGTAGTCAGCTCACTTGGTATAAACCAAGTTTTCTCTACCAATTTAAGGTTTTAAACCAGCCCTAGGAGCGCTTACCCATCTCATCTAGTTTTAAGGTCTTAGCCAGCTCTATGAATGTTTTACCCACCCTTTGGTTAGTTGACTCATTAGGCATACTAAGTTTCTTCATTCTTCTTAGGGCCTTAGCTAACTCAAGAAGCGCTTTGCCCATTTCACTTTGCTTCATCAGTTCATAAGAGCAATGACCAAACTTCAATTCTTCTTTCCATCTTTCAAACCCAACTCTTTGAGCGCACCTATCTCTTCTTTCCCAAATCCCTAATGGATTGGACCTAAATTTGCTAGCTAGCTGTAGCACTTCTTATGAAAAATCCACTCTTGGGGCAAAAATAGTGTAATATTTTATCTTTGTGGCAAAGTTTTGCTCAAATTACCACAAAGAGGGGTAGCTATAGATACCTAATTTTTGCTCCCTTTTTTTTAATTATGTTATAAGGTCCTAAATTAGAAAAAGGTTCAAAAAAACAGAAATTAAAGAAAACCTCCAAAAAATGAAGAAATTTAGAAAAAAAATAAGAATTCTAGAAAAAATACAAAAAAAAAAGAAAAAGCACAAAAAATAAAAAATTTAGAGGAAATAAAAAAAATGGAAAATTTAGGAAAATATATAAGAAATTTGAAAAGTCACACAAAAATTAAAAATTATATATATATATATATAATAAGGAATTAAAAAATAGTAATATTTTAAGTTGTTGAATAAATTTGAATAAAGAACCGTTGAACTTGGGCTTAGATTTTAATTTGGCTTAGGTTGACCTGGTCCATAAGTGCAATTTAATTACATGTCTGGACAAGACACAAGTCAACGACCCAACGATAAAACACATGAACTATGTGTATGGATTAAGCCAGAGGATAAAGGTTCGAAACTCACTGGAGGCATGAGGGTAATTTTTTTTATCTTTTTTTCCTTTCTAAGTCCAAATATTGCTACATGTCAAAATATTACTAAGCCACATGTCTAATTGTGACACGTAGCGTATTGTGATTGTTACATCAGCAAAATTACTTTCCCTTTTTTCTCTTTCTTTCCCTTTCCTTTTTTACTCTTCATTCTCTCATTTATAAATCAATAAAAACAATAGGGAGAAGACATGAACAAAAGGGGAGGATTTGATTTTCAAAAAAGAAACTAAACAAGCACAAGGGATTCATTTTCAAAACACATACACACAGTGCAAGGAGGGTTCTACTGACATACAGAACTCATCTCTCTCTCTCTCTTGAATTTCTCTTTCACAAAATCTCTTCTGTCTCCACTGTCTCTCTCTCATTGAAGAAACACACAAGACATAGTAAGGGAGGATCCACTTCTTGAACAGACAAGCAGTGCACTCCATAGCCAACAAAAAACAAACCTCATCCTCGCTTCTCAATCACGACCCAACCGACGAACAACAGCAATGGCAACAAACTATGGCCACATACACGGCAGCCACCACAACCTACTGCCTACTGTACCATCGACCCAACGCAATATATAACGATGCCCTATCTTCACAAACGCAACCACTCCACCCTCGTCCTCTCTCTCTCAACCTTCACCAAACCAACCCCTTACACGATCCCTCACCCTCTCCGAACACCATAACCTCTCTCAACTATCCCAAGTGCAGCCACCATAGAAAACTGCTTGACCCTCACCCTCTCACTCCATTATCGACCGCTTAAACCTACACCCCAAAACCACCACATAGCCACCCCATCCACCTTCGGTAAAACACCAAACCACCCTTAGCAACCACCTAGTTACATGATACACCCAGGTTCGCGACACTACAGTAAACGCCCAATACTAACCGAACACCCCCACATCCTCATACACAACCACATTCACATTGCATAACACCATTCCATATAGCCATATACCTTCTCTCGATTACCCCAACTGTACGTACCCACCACCGGCCAAATGTTTACCACCACCAAACTACCACATTAGGTCGTAGTACTTGGGCAAACCCCCAATCCCTAATAGGATTGCCACAAAAGTAGCCTTTTTTCGGTCGATTGGGCTATGGAAACACCCTTCAAAGCACCTCCTCTAACCTACTACATATGACGCAACCCAAACGATAGGCGACCCATTAGAGCTTTGACTTGAATTGCTCAACAAACAAATCCTAACCTATGCTCAACCAACTAACCCATATTATAAGTCTAAATCCAACCCTTATCCTAGTTTTTTATTTAGTTGTTTTTTGTAATTTTTATTTATTATTATTATTATTTATTCTTATAATAGTAAAAAAGAAAATAAATTAAAAAAAAAGGAGAAAGAAGAAAGAAAAAAAGAAAAAAGAGAAAAAAAAAAAAAGGAAAAAAAAAGAATAAGAATAGTTTAGTTGTATTTAATTATTTATTTAGCATAATATAAATCAATAAAATAAATAAATAAATAAATAAATAATAATAATAATAATAATCATTTTATCACTAGAAAAAATATAACTTTCCAAAAATAAATAAAAATAAACGAATCCTTTCAAAATTAGTGCACTTTAGATTTTCCAAAAATAAACCAATTTAGGACCCTTAGGAAATTTTCTTTAAATGAACTCAAAACTAGTAAAACACATAAACCTAACTTTTTTAAAAAAATTAAAATTAAATCAATCAGCTATATTTTAGGTAAACGAACTACGAAAGTTTTGATCCTGAATAGCAGGTACATAGTTACCCTAAGTCAGTATAGGGTGACTTAAAATATGAAAAGTTTTATTTTTTATATTTTTAGATATTTGTGTAAATTAATCAATTTAGTCGCATGTATTATAATTAGTTGTTTTAGAAATTAAAAAAGATACATTTGAAAAGCAAAGTTAAATTCGAAAAAGTTATAAGGTACTCGTTTATAACCAATCCATCCAATTGGTTATAACTTAACTAGTTAAAAAAAAAAAAGAAAAAAAACATTTTTATAATTTTTTAAATCGATAGACTAGTAGCTAAGTTATAACCAATCCATCCAATTGGTTATAACTTAACTATTTTTCCTAACTTCGATTGGGTGGCAACTCTAATACCCTCTTTAAATTGAAAAATGGCTTTCTTTAAATCCTAGTCGAGGATCGATATTAAATAGGTAGGTTTTAGTACTGATCAGTTTAAAGAATGCCTAATTTTATAAAAAAAATCAACAATAGCTAAATTGAGATGAACTATGCTTAGAACAACTGAAGCTATTGAATGACGTTGCAATTCTATAGCTGGAAGAGTAGGGCTCATTGTGTAATGGCCTCAAACTCAATACTCTATAAGTTGGCCTCAATATTTAGTAAGTTAGCCTCAACACTTAGTTGTTCAATGACTATGCAATGGTCCAAGCATCGTAGGGTATGTTTAAGCTAGGCTCTAAGAGAGTTTGCCTACAGCTCTTCCATGTATTGGAGCTTGTCTTCAGTAGACTAATAAGAGAGAATGCTCCTGGTAAGAGATTAAAGGCCTTGAAAGCGGGCACGAGTGATGGTCCAAAGGTCGGTGACCCATCACTATACTTGATGGGATTCGATTAATGGCTCAGCTGTCTACGTACATCCTCCATGTTCCATCCTTCTTTGGCACCAATAAAGCTAGCATAGTATATGGGCTTAAGGACTCTTGGACATATCCACTCTTTACTGGTTCATCTACTTACCTCTACAGCTCAATAGCTTGTTTTGGATTCATCCACTATGCAATCTTATTTAATAGTATAGCTCCCTAGCTATAAGTTTGTTAGATGTTCAAATCCTTTGATTAGTGGTAAGCCTTCTAGCAACTCGCTAGGGAACAAGTCAATAAACTCCTCTAGCAAGGCTTCCACCTCAACAGGTAGTAAATCCTCATTTAATTCTTTCATCTTATGTACCTTCTAACCAATAGACAGGTTGGCTCTTCTAGTATCATCTCTCTCTTCAGCTCGAATAAGGTCATCATCAAAGCCTCTTTCTATAAGACTCAGCTTAGTTGAGCTTATATGTTTTTAACTTGCTTGACAGTCATAGGGCTAAGCTTAACTTTTCCTACCCTCGTGCTCTAATGAACAGATGCCTCTTCCTTCCATCGTAAATCACATTCTAATCAAACATCTACAGTCACCCAAGAAGAATATAGGACATACTCATAGGTGACATATGATAGAGTACTCTATCTCGATAGTTTCTAATATTGATCAGCACAAATACTTGCTTATTCACTTGTAGGGCTCCTTTATCATTAAACCATGGTGGCCAACCATTGAGGTCAACGATATTGATGAGGAGTTCAAACATTCCTTTCTCTAAGCTCGTAGTATTTCTCCCCCTTATCACTTGACTCCTCCCTTTCTTCTTCTTCTATCTCCTCCAATGTAAGCTTCGTCGAGCAACCCCATCTATTCCTTTAACTTGAGATGGTTGAACTAAGATATAGCTAGGCCAAGTTGACCATTGCCTCACTCAAGAAGCTCATTAGCTTAGCCTCTGTATGGGTTATTTCTAGCTTGCTATTGGTCTTCATTGATGCTAATCACTAAGCTAATTACCAAGTCGTAAGTCTGTCCAGTTGCTCATCTAAAGATTGGGGTGTAAAACTCCCTTGTTAACCTTGGCCATTACAAGCATCACTCTCTTGGTTTCCTAAGGTCCCTTGAACATTAGAGTGAAACATTGTTGTATTGCTTCAATATGTTAACAACTGAAACACAATTCAAAAGTCCTCCTTCAAACAAGAATGAGTAGCACAAATACACCAACAATTACCACAA
This sequence comes from Lumnitzera racemosa, assembly GCA_024138005.1. Classification (NCBI taxonomy): domain Eukaryota; kingdom Viridiplantae; phylum Streptophyta; class Magnoliopsida; order Myrtales; family Combretaceae; genus Lumnitzera; species Lumnitzera racemosa. The sequence goes on from JAMXBC010000205.1 coordinate 32,489, forward strand.
CAATAGTAATATTGTGCTACTTAGCAACAAATGCTACTCTGTTTTATGAACATAAAAATAGAGGAAAAGTAGAGCACTAAACTTCCTTAATGTAGCATACTACTTTAACACTTACCACAACTATACACAGCCCATTCAACACGACGCTAATCTCAACTTGCTAACTTCACACATAGTACACTATAGGAATTACTCACAAACACAAAAAACCAAAAAGCTGACACAAATGTAGCTAAACTATGATGCTAAGATGATGTGGTTCACCAAGGAGGTTTATAACATGGCCACTAGGATCACACGAAAAGAAGTAGGTCTGAACCATAAGATAACTTGAAAAGATAAATGGAAGTTGACTGTAATAGAGGGGTTTTGTGCACCAATGATGGATATGACATACCAATACCTCACATAAACTTAAGCTATACTTGATATGACTTACAAGTATGACGCGGGGTTGCTCCCTATTAGTCCATACTCAATGGCCTACATAAGAGCTCTTCAAGGATTCGGTTCTCAACAAGAAAACACAAGCTCAAGAAGGAAAATAAAAAGAGGGAAAAATGGCTAAGATTTGAAATGTTCCTTACCATGTGGCTGTTATGTATTACAAGTATTTATATGGCCCAATTATGGTAAGTCCTAGGTTAATGAAAATTACAAAAAAGATTCCTAGTAAAAAAGGAAAAATACATAGCTTATAGGGGTAAATTCAAAAAGCAGACAAGAGAATATTTTTGTATAAAAAGGACAATACAAATGTTAGAAAATAGATGAATATCAACTACTCTTCCTATGGTCCCAAATGGTGTTGTTTGCCAATTAGATCTATACTGGGTAGCTAACCTCATTTGGCAGCTCGGTAGTTTAGGGACTTAAACTTGGCATAGGTGGTTGTTCTGGCTTTGGATGGAAGGAGGTCGACATCAACTTCGAGAGGTCAGCTTAGTCATAAGGCAACTCAACTTCGTTCATTCTCACTAGCTCAATAATGTCAGGTTCTTCTCCTTCCAGTTTTATTTATGAAGGTTTTGTTATCGTCAAGAAGGGGAAGAATATTAATCTATCCTTTATGTTTTGATGATAACAAAAAAGGGATGATATTAAAATATTTACGTGCGTATTTACCTTCATTATATATTGCTATGTATGTTTATCAATTTCTTAGTATATTAAACAAAGTCTTCTAAGATCAATTAGAGGACTAATCAGAATTTATGAGAATTGGAAATAGGGATTATGCTAAAAAAAAAAAAGAATCATCAATTAAGAGCTTAAGAAGACCCATCTTCATTTACTAAATATATTTGGGAAATATATTCAGTACGTTCTACTAAGTAAGGTTAAAATCCATGAGGATAAGATCAAATTTTTCTTATTATAAAAATCAATCTAAGATTGGAAAGTTTTTATTTCAAAAGAGGATTTTGATCAAGCCATCTAGATTTAAAGAAGACTCATATATTAACAGCAAAGTTTACCTTGTATAATATGTTTGAAGTACTTAAAGGAAGGAAAGGAAATCTCACCACTTTTGCAGTTCATGTATTATGGAAAGGATCTAACATATATAGAAGGTCAACAAAGAAATAATACATAAGATATTTTTTTGTGAAAGCAAAAGTTTGGAATAAATTCTCTAAGGACTTACCTTAAAACAAGTTTCTAGCCATTGTAACTTCTATGTATAAAGAAGGCAATGTCTTTACAATAAGGACATGATGAAGAAAAGAGAGAGAGAGAGAGAGAGAGAGAGAGATGAAAGAATTTCTACTGTTATCTTAAAGTGCTGCAAACAATCCAATTCTAAGAATAGAAGATCGATCAAAACCTTACATACTTATCTTTATACTAATTCTTATTTGTTGAGAAACCATTTCTTTTATTTTTTTCATTGTCTTTTGCAATTGTAATATAAGTTTTGCTTTAGAGAGATTATGGATCTCTGTAATTGTAAGTGTTAGCCTAGAGTAAGGTTAAGTGAGTCAAAGTAGACATTTTTGTTTGTAACCTCTCTAGGTTGTTTGAATATTATAGATAGTAGAACAACTTTAGAAAGTGAACTAAGTCCTCAACAATGAGGCTTGAAACAGTACAATATGTATGAGGCCAAAGCACTATAATTCATTTGCTTTTTTTCTAACACTTATTTGTTTACTTTGATGCACTTTATTTATATTTGCTTATCCATTTATCTTCTAGCCGTATCTTAAGTAATAAAGGGATAAGTTTTTATTAGGTATTGCATTGTTTAAGATTTGTACATTTGATATTAGAGCTTAGCTTTAATATCATTTAGAGTTCAAAGGTCATGGCTAAAGGTAGTGAAAGTAATGGTTCTACCATACAACCTAGAAAAGCTCCATTTTTTATGTAACTAATTTTTCTTATGGAAGTACAAGATGGTGACATATGTCTAGGCATATGATTATTAAGCATGGTAAAATATCGAAAATTTAGATGCAAGACTCCCTAAGAGCATCACCACTGAAGGCGATATTGCAAAAGTAGAGCTAAAATTCCAAAGCTAAAAATCTATTTTTATCTACAATAGCTCAATCTGAATTTTATTTGATTTCATCTTATAGATTAGCAAAAGAGATATGGATACGTTTAACACAGACATATGAAGGCATGGACACTATGAAAAATACAAGGATCAATTATCTGATGCAACAGTACGAAATGTTTCATATATACCTTGAAGAAGAAATTAAAGAGTCATTTAATAAATTTATTGCCATCATAAATGAACTATCATACCTTAGAAAGAGAATTGATGGTTCGAATCTTATACAAAAGATGTTAAGAATACTTCCTAAAGCATGGAGTGCAAAGAAAACTACTATTAAAGAAGCATGTGATATATGAAAAGACTGGCATTGAGCCAATTGGAGAAGCAAACTGATGCGTAGCGTAGAATTTCTTAAAACAAAAG